>LPNX011151981.1:7442-32885 GCA_001517045.1 Pseudotsuga menziesii
ATTTTTTTTATGTTGTGACTAAATTAGTCACTTATGTTAGTCATTTTTAACTCTGTCACTTATTATCTAGTCATATTTGTTAACTGGTGACTAAATTAGTCGTTAATTTTAGTCGTTTATAGTTGGGTCAATCAAAATTGCTCATATTTAGTAGTAAATCACTTGAAAAACTTGTGGTGACTAGAATTTTTAGTCACGTAGTAGCTAATTCCTCATTTTGTACTAGTGTGTATTGTGATATGTTTTTTCCATTGATGTTCTTGACATATCCGAGACATGTTCACCTCATTGTTGAAAAGCATATTCTGAGGTACCTGAAGGGTACAATTGACTATGGGCTCAAGTATGAAGCAAATTAGAAGACTAACCTACATGGTCATATGGATTTTGATTGGGCAGGCAGTTCCATTGATAGGAAGCACAACTCGGGGTACTGCTTCAGTATGGGATCAGGTGTGATCTATTGGTTTAGCAGGAAGGAGTCCCACGTGGCACTCAGTATAGCTGAAGCAGAGTATGTCACAGCTTGTTCGGCTAGTTGTGAAATAGTGTGGCTAAGAAAGCTACTATCTGATTCATTTGATCTCCAGTTGGATGCTACTTGTATATATTGTGAAAACTAGAGTTGTGTAAAGTTGTCGGAGAACCTGGTGTTCCATGACAAGTTGAAGCACATCGAGATCAAATATCACTATATCAAGGATATGGTGCAGAGAGGAGCAGTGAAGCTCCAGTATGTTGCGATGGACAAGTAGATAGTTGATGTGTTCACCAAGCCATTAGCTAGAGTGAAGTTTGAGTAATTTAGAGAGAAGGTTGGTGTTCATCAGATCAAGGTTCCTTCCAAGGGGAAGCGATGAGTCCAAAGAGACTTTCTGACATGGAGAGAGGATTGGTTCCTCCCATGGTCAGATGTAAGTGCTGAGCCCTTCTGACATGGTGGTAGGATTGGTTCCTCCCATGGTCAGATGTAAGTCTTGTGCCCTTCTAACATGGTGGTAGGATTGTTTCCTCTCATGGTCAGTTGTAAGTGTTGTGCCCTTCTGACATGGTGGTAGGATTGGTTCCTCCCATGATCAGATGTAAGTGATGTGCCCTTCTAACATGGTGGTAGGATTGGTTCCTCCCATGATCAGATGTAAGTGTTGTGCCCTTATGACATGGTGGTAGGATTGGTTCCTCCCATGGTCGAATATAAGTGCTGAGACCTACAACCATCATAAAAAAGGGCTAGCTCTGTAGAAATACAACCAACATGAAAAAGCGCTCTCTCTGTAGAGGAAGACCTTGCAGAGGGAAAGGCCTACAACCAGCATGAAAAAGGGTTGGCTCTGTAGAACTACAACCAACATGAAAAATGGTTGTCTCTGTAGAGGAATACCTTGCTGAGGGAAAGGCCTACAACTAACATGAAAAAGGGCTGGCTGTAGAGCTACAACCAGCATGAAAAAGGGCTCACTCTGTAGATGGAGAACTACATCCAGCATGAAAAAGGGTTGGCACTGTAGATTTACATATAGCATGAAAAAGGGCTGGCTATGTCAATGAAGACCTGCATGGAGGCTAGGCCTACAACCAGAATAAAAAAGGGTTGGCTCTGTAGAACTTCCTATGATGAGTAGAATTGAGAGATAACACCATTTTCTCGAGATAGCAGGAGCAGTGATGATCCAACTTTGATGATGATGATCCCGTGATTATGATGATCTAGCTTTGATGATGATCTAGCTTTGATGATGATCCAATGATGAAGACTTGTGTTGATGAACTGTGTCAATAGAATATTGTCCTAGTTAAGAGGGAGTGTTGATGTATTTGTAATTTCTGAATGTATTCACTTGTATATCTTATATTATATTTCATTGTACCCTAATGTTCTTATAGGGAGAATCATTAATATAATAAAGTCATGTAAAGTCATTGAGGTTAACCCTCCGTTGTAAGTCAGGGCAATAGTCCCCATAGTTGAGGGGTATTAGGGTTATTAGACTCTCCTAGAGAAGTCGTCCCTAGTAAGTAATTGTCAAGGGGAAAACTAGTATAAATAGAGAGCGAGACTCTCTATTTGAAACACACACACTCACTCAACTGTAGCGCATGAGTGAGAGAAGAGGAGCTCGCACAAGTGAGAGAGAGAACAACTATCGGAGATCATCTTTGTGATTTTGGGTTTTATTTTTTCTATTGGTGCTCATTCTATCTCTCAAGAAGTTGCAGGTTTTTCTCCTTTATTTTTTCCCCAAGGAAAACTCTTTGTGTCTCTTGTCTCTTGTGATTATTGCTGTTCATGTAATTTTCTTAGATAAGATCCTAGATCATATTGATTAAATTATACAAATATAACAACAATTCCCTTGCTATGGTATTATTCCCTTCCTAATTTAGCAAGTCAGATCATTGTGAAGGGATCAAGCTACATAATCAGTCCCAAGGGTACAAAATTAGTAATTTTAGAACTCAAAATTACTCTAATGATATTCTCCTTATTTATATCCTTCATAGGGAATTTGTTCATGTATTTTTGTAGTTTTTTCTTCTTTTGATTCAACCTCAAACTTTTCATTTTTCATGTATGGAGATACTTTAACAATTTTACATGCAAGGACTTATTCATGTGCCCCTTTTGGCACTTCTTGTTTAGTTAGATAAATATGTTGCAATGCATTTTTCTTCCCCTTATACAAAATCTTCAAGAACTTATTTTGTGCATTACCATTAAATGTACCAATATATTCCATCCAATGGTATCCCAAAAGTACAATATCCACAACATCTATATCTATAGCATAAAAATACGAATGCAACAAATATTTATCCATGATAATCTTCAAATATTTAAAAACTTGAAAATTTTCACCCTCAACATCTATGTTTTAAATATTCTTTGCATATACTTGTAACTCTTTAGCTAAGACATTGATTAGATTATACTTAGTACTAAAGTTTATAGAAATAATGACATTTTCTTATTAAATTCCTCCATAAATTTGTAGTGGAAATTTTTTGCATGAAAATAAACCCTTAACACTTTCTTTATCATTCTTCATGGTATAAGACCACCTTTCTAAATTTACCTTTTAAAATTATTGATCCAATTTTTTTTTCTTCATATTGTTATGATTAAGAAAATGCCACCATCTGGTAGCATCTTGTTTTAAATTCCAAGGCAATCAATATCTCGATTTTTCTTGCCACAATAAATTTTTGTGACTTTTCTACTCTTTAATATGCGTATAATCAAGTTTTCCTATAAATTTGCTTTCTTAATAGAACCCAAAAATAAAAATAGGATTTTGAATAAATCACTTACTTTTGATGTGACAAATTTAAAATGAGCATAACTCCAATATTTCTCACAATCTCTATTATGGCCATAGCTACGAAATTCCATGGTTATCTTGTATCTACTAGTATGAGTTGATTTTATGGGAATGTAATCACCGTGCCAAAAGATATCAGTTCTACAACCTACAGTTGACACCAAGAAAAGCCTAACAATAGTTGTTTTTTAAATCAACAATAACTTCACTTTCTAGGCTCCATTTAAACTGATATTTTATTTTAAATTTGGTGTATAGGAGAGAGGAAATCAAATATTAAATTGGTCCTCATTTGGCCTTAAAAAATATGAAAATATTTTCTAATTTTTTGGACCAATAAAGTGTTATGTTACCAGTTGTAGTGATACTTTGCCTAAAAAATTAATCACAACAATATGATATAACTCTTATACTTTATAAAAACCAAAATGCATTCACCAGCTACCCATTATTATAATATTATTTTATCTAGCTACCTAGTGGGCATATTCCATAATTATGGTCATATTACATAATATATCCCCTGCATACCTCCCTAAGTTCTCCATATTATCCTCTTTAGGTAAATAACATATTTTTACCATGTAGTATCAATATTTGGACATTTTGAAGACATTCCTATGAAGCTAAATTCCATGGGATTTCCCTAATTAAGTACACAAATTCCTTCTCCCAAACCGGGTTACAATTTATTTCATCTTTATTTTATTTTTTTTATTTCAAATTTGTTTCCATGGGTCTTCCTACAAAGGCCCTTTTATGGGGTATTTTCATTGAGGATTTTCCACAAGGTATTCTTATTGGTAATTTTCATGATGTACCTTTAAAACCCTAATCAAGGATCTTTACGTAACAAGGGACGCGAGCATTTTCTCCCAATCAAGATCTTTTCCAAATGTTGGTAATAATTTATTTCCTCTTTATTTATTTATTCCAATATGAACAAGTCACCACATTTACCAAAAACATATCAAGAGGGGAGAGCTATAAACGTAAACGCCAATTTTTTCTAAATGTATAGAATCTTTAGGTATATGTAGGGACAAAAGATAATATAAACCTCAAATAAAGATAGGGTAAATTATTAATAATAACTTTGCATCATTTGGAGATAAGATTCAAAAACAGATAGACACTAAAATAATTGTGTTGGAGAATAAGTTGGAAAAACTAGAGATGAGATTACAAGAAATAGAAACGAATAGAAAATAAAAGAAATAATCAAGCCAATAAGGGGAGGGAATGATAATATATAAAATTTTACTATGAATACGAATATTAAAACATTAGAAGAAAAACTAAATAAAAATTTGTCCCTAAATAGTTTGGATGATAAATTGGATATCAAACCCATCATAAAGGAAATAAAAAAGTTTATAACCTTATACCATGAGCATAGAAAATGAACCTTGAACCTCAATTTTTTTGTTTGAAAGAGGAGAATGCAGGGAAACACTATCACTAATCAAGGAAAAAATATAAAAACATTACAAAATGAAACAATTTGTCTCATACAAGCACAAAGGCTATTCAAAATAATTAAGCACAAAGATAGGAAAACTCATTTTCAGGTAAGATGCAATGACCATAAATACGGAATACTCTATAAAATGCCAATTCTAAAAGGGCTTAAAATCTTTGTAAGGGAATATATCATTCTACAAGATCAAGTTGAATTAAGAAAGGAAGTTGAAAATGTAAAAGAAGCTTTAAGGGAAGGAAAATGTAAAAGAAGCTTTAAGGGAAGGAAAATGGGAAATAATCAGGAATAGAAAAAATATTGTTAGGGATAGATACCAAAAAGATAAAAATAAATAGGATTTTGGGACACTCCAATTCTTCTATTGGAACTTTTGTGGATTTACATGGAGCAAAGGTCCCATGTCAGGTTGAATACCTAGTAAAATTTAAATTAAATTGCTTGATGAAACTTTTGAGCATGAATAATCAAAGGTCCTTAACATAAAAGGTTTTATATTGTGTTTAGTATGGAATAAGAGATCTTATCATAGATTAATCATATGCATAACTTGTTACATGAAGAATAACAGTTTCCTCATATTAGGCTTCACAATAAAGATCCTTTTCAATCAGTACCCATGGATGGATATTTCATATATTAATAAGAATATTTATGTAGAAATATGTTATTTTCAAACTATTAATTTTACCTTTTATAAGAAGCATAATCTTGAGAAAAATTGTTCTTATAATGGCTTGGAATAATATATTTACATCCTAATAAATGAAGGAAATGTTCACTTGTTAGGAGACTTTAATGCTAGAACAATGACTAACTAAGCTATTATATTTAACAATGATTCCAACCCTATTCCTCTATGGATAGATGAGGAACTTGCGTTAACTAGAAGATACATGAGAAAGGTTGAACACTTGGTTGAGAACTTGCTTGATATCGAGCAAATCAAACTCTATAGTTCTCAATATCTAATAATTTGAAATGGTCTTATGAAGTGGCAAAAATGCAACTAAATGACTTGTATCTATGGGATTGGTAGTAGTGTTAAAGAGGATGTGACACCTAAAATACATGTATACAACCAAATCATAAATTTTGTCATCCTAAATGACCATGAGCTCAAATATGATCATAGAATTTAACCCTAACTTTAAACCTTAATAGGAACATTAAACCTATAACATAGAAATTGAAAGAACTTAATCTTTAATAAAAGATAAAATTGATCTATTTTTAAGGGATTTAAATAATGAATTAAATATATATTAAATAAGGACAACACTGAAGACCTGTATCATAATTTTACTTCAATCTTCTCTAATTCCATTAAAAATCTATCTATCGTGGTGTTATGTAGAAAGGGAAATAGAATAACCAAATCTCGATATGATAAAGAGTGAAATCATGCTAGAAAATATATTAAGTATTATTCTAATGAGTCCTTAAAATATGACAAGATATATAGGTACAAATCCCTAATTAAAAGGAAAAAGTAAGTATGATAAAGAGTGAAATCATGCTAGAAAATATATCAAGTATTATTCTAATGAGTCCTTAAAATATGACAAGATATATAGGTACAAATCCCTAATTAAAAGGAAAAAGTAAGTATATATAACTAGAAAGTAAGATAAGCTTTTGCAACTCTCAAAGATAGAACCTAATAAATTTTGGAGCCAAATTATAAGTGTAAAAATAAATAAAACAATATGATTCCCTTGAGGGATTGGAATTTTACCTTAAAATATTTATGAATCCCTTGATGTCATGGACAATATTCGAATCCTTTCCACATAGAAAGATGTTTTCTCTATAGACAACAAAGAGTGTTGGGTTAAGATACTTTTAATAGGGAAAGTTAAGGACATATAAGGATACCTAGTGGAAATACTAAAAATTATTGGGCCTATCCTCATCCCTCACATCCACAAGCTCTTCAATTTAGCAATGAAGTAGAGTATCCCTAAACCATGGATATAAAGCCTCATTGTCCCTATTTTTAAAAGTGGTGATAAAAATAATCCATCTAATTATAGGACTATTATGATTAGCACTATTTTATCCAAGCTATATGGATGTATTTTGTAAAAGAAAATACCATATGGCTAGAAATTTGTAGAAAAATATCTAAAGGCTAGGTATGATTTATTAGCCTTCATTAAACTATAGACCACCTTGTTAAACTTGTGACCCTTGTTGAGGAGCATCATAATAATAAAACAAATATTTTATGTTGTTTGTAGACTTTAGAAAATCATTTGATATGGTTCCCATACCTAGCCTTTGGAATATATTGGAAGAGCTAAAAGTCCCTTTTGAGTTGAGAGTTTGTACAATAGGGTTGTATGAAAAGGTTATTTCCAAATTTAGGAAATCGAAGGTTTGGTTAGAATAAATTAACTGTAATATAGAAGTCAAGCAAGGTTGTCCCCTATCCCCTATTGTTTTTTGGTATATGCATTGACAAGCTAGAGGGTTGTTTAAAAAATAGAAGTTGTGCAACCATGCCTTTGGATAGTATAGTCATCATGCTTCTTCTTTATGTTAATGGTATTATCCTTATTGGGAGAATTCTCTATGATATTGACAAGAAACTAAAATGTATTAAGTATTTTTTATCTAGTACATGTACGATTGTTAACACTGAAAAAAAAATAGGTTATGATAATGAAATCTCAGAAGATCACTTATACTAATTTCATGTATGACAACAACAACAACTTGGAGGAAGTGACTTCATACAATTCTCTTGGAATCAATATTCATCACAAGATTAATTGGAACTATAACATTGAGAAAAGGATTAATGGAGGTTGGAAATATTATTATGAACTTGGAATAAATTGTTAATCACCAAACATTTTTCTTTGGGATAAGAAGAAAATCCTCTTTGAGACTCATCAGTAGTATTGTTATCGTATAAGGATGTGAAGTTTGGGGTTCCATCATATCTAAATAATCATGGAGAAGTATATAAAAAATCAAAAGGAAATTTATATAATATAATATGTAATACCCCAATTTCAATTGCCAACATTTTAATACCACATAGTCTATTTTTCTATTTTCCTAGCTTAGGAGGTCTTCATCACTCCACTCGTGTGTGGGGGACACATCAATGGGACATATTCCACTTACTGCATATGTTTGCATGAGTTTAGGTTCCCCAGGGACCAATCCCTATAATTTAGGAAGCCACTCTCAGTGCCACTAGCAATGTCCAGCAGTTGACCCTAGTCAGTATTCACTTAAGTCCAGTTATACTCTGATTCTCATCAGTTAGATCACTCTCAGTAATCCTAGCGTCAGTTTCCATGATTCATGGGAAGTAGGGCACAATTTCTCACTTACCGTCTTCAGTTAATTGGTTGTGAATTGTTTTAGTGATCTAGAGTTGCATTAATGATCTCTACTGGTGATTTTCCCACACCGAGTTATCTCTGGAGATATTCTAAGTTAGTAGATTCAAATCATATCTTAGGTATTCAAATTATCCTATATGCGTAAACATTGTATTACATATTATTTACTAAATATGTGGATTGATATTGATTAATGGAAATATATAATTTATTCCAATTATTGGTATCATGAGTGTTTTATTTTCCATGTGTTAGCCTACTTTTCCTCACTCTCACGACCTAGGTTCAACAACAACACAATACCAACGAAACACCCAAAGAAATTGGCCCGACAGAGCAAGCTCAACGGGAAACACCTACGAGGCAGGAACAGTCTCACCCGATATATCTTAATGTGTAACTATCGGAACCAAATTTCCATAGTCAGAGAGGGATTACAGTCCCTTGGCACGTGACCAAGGCACTCGACAGAGTCGGAAGGATGGAGTATTTTGCTACTTGATAGTGGCACAACAGTGTGACACAAACAATGCATGACACAACCTTGTCCTTGACAACTTAACAACTGGTGCAACGGTGTGACACAGATGATTCCTTAATATTAATTGAGAACACGACAATTGTATTACAACTTAACAATATTTTAACATGAATTAATGCACAGTGCTTGACAACGCTTTAATCATTCATTCATTCACTTATTTGATCAATATTGTGACATTCATTCAAGCAATAACCATAACAATGCAAGATAATCAAACATTCAACACTCAACATTCATCAACACAGGAAATATCGTGGAAGCCCATCCATGTAAAAACAACCAAGGTGCTCTTCTTCTGGCATGAGAAATATATGGCACCTTGCATTTTGTGACTTTCAGACTGTTTTGAGATATGTCTATTTAACTCAGATTATTGTTGCTCTCATGTTCTCTATATTATTATTTTCTTCTAACTACTCCTACTGATTTGCACACAGCCTAGATCGACTCTTCTACTCTACTATCTACGAACTCAGCTACATAATGACTCTACAAAACGGTCTGCGTACACAGCTGTAGATTCACGGCTCAATGGAATTCTACTATCAGACTCCTCTCTGGTCTCCTCAAAGATACTTCTACTATTACCAACTGAAAAAACAAAACTACAATCTTTCTGAAGCTAATCCTTATACAGAATGAGTTCCTCTTATTTATAGTTTCTACAAGACCACGCAGGGTCGACTAAGTACAGATCATTTATTACAGTCATAAATAGACACAAAATATATTCTATTACATTAATGACAAGCCATACTGGCCACAAAACGTCCTGCATCATATTAACCACAGGCCATAACTAGCCACAAAAATTGTCGTTTAGTCTTCTGCCATCTTGAGCACTTGTAGTCCTTCTTGACGTGTCACCTTCCAGCCTTAAATCTTCTACCTGTCAATATTCCACTAACTCTGAGTGCGCTTTTCCTCGTCATATCTTTCTTTGTTCTACGCTTCCTTCTCTTCCTTTACCTTCTTTTACTCCGTTGTGCGCCTCTGCTTCGGTTTCTTCCTTTAGCTCTATCCTGGCCCAATAGCCCCCCAACACTCACATGTAACTCATCCCGAGCCACTAAGAAAACTTATGTATCTGGCGTAGGATGCACCATGGGACCAACCTTGTCCTGAAATTCCTTCAAAATTCCTTCCACTCGGGCAACCCCTTGCACTGATTCCTCTTCCTTATTGGCCCATTGTACCACACGGTCCGAACCGATATGTTATGATGGTCCTTCTTCCAACGACTGAGTGATAAGATGGAGCTTCTGCTATATAGGATAAATGAGCCTTGTAACTCTTTCGGCCTCTATATGTTGTGCCATGACTTCCTCATTTCTTTTCTGCTCTTGGTCGCGGAGAGTTCTTACTTCCTCCTATAGCTGCTTCAGTGCAGAGACGACTTTAGCTGCTTCAGTGCATAGTTTTTCTCCTTGCTTGATTCGCTCAACAACCTCAGATGCTATTTTCCTACGCTCTTCTAGCACCTCAAGAGGTGTGCTTGGTATCTGCTATGTCTTAAGCTCTTCGACCTTTTTTCTTAGGTATGTAGTAATCCTGGACAACCGTGCTACCTTTGTTGTCATATCTGCATCTTCTTGGCCTTCTTCCAAAGGGAACTCTATGACTGCATCTTTGATGGCTTTAGCTAGTGCAAGCCTGCTCTGTTTGCGTGCTTCAATCTCTTGCTCCTTTGCCCTAAGGAGGAACTTGTGACTTTTATCCTTCCTTTTTTTCTATGTAGCCTGGTAGGCCAAGGCATTTTCTTGGATCCTTATTTCAGTCATGATCGCATGCTAAACAACATATACTTCAGGCAACACTAGTTTGGAAAAATCTAGCGTTAGCGTCCCCGTCGCCTAGATCACATCATTGAGATCCAACGTTCATGTTTTCACTGCTCATGATTCAACGTCGATCTTCACTAGTGGCAATAGTAGTGGTGTTACTAATGTGCCATTCGGATACACACCGTAAGTATCGCCTTCAACTGTTCTTTTTAATTCATTGATGGCCTCAGTCAAATTATTGATATGCTCTATCAGTTTGTCAGTTAGTCACAACTTCGTTTTCTCTATTCCTTTAAGACTAGAATTCGCAACCTCTACGATTGCATCAAACAACAAGATTATGTCCTCCTCGTCTAAGCTAGCCATGTTATTCATTTTGTCCGCTTTTTGCTTCTTGTGTTGCAGTTGAGGCTATTCCTTCTCCTGTTCTCTGTGGAGGTTTTGCACCAGGGATAATTTTAGGGGCAAATTTTAGCCTAGTGGGCTATTTTTCCATGTTTGTTTCCAAAAATGATTCACCATTTTGCATTTTTTGAAGCCCTGTTTCGCCCAATTTTGATGGGGTAAAATTTTTTCAACCTAAAAATCGCCAAATTATTATATAAACGATATTAAATCCTTGGAAATTAAAATATTTTTTAAAGAATATCGCCAATCATTTTATAGTTGGTGTTTTAAGAATTGGTAATATTCACCAACATTTATACACTTTTAAATAAATATGGTTCCTTAAAATCATCCCTGTTTTGCACATCTTCGTGAGTGGGTGTGTCTTCTCCATCATCATGATCAGATCTATGATCACTGCCATCATCTTTTGAACTCAGCGACTTGTTGTCTTTCTCGTCACTCACATCATTCCCTTTTCCATCATCTTGGACATCTCCCTAGCCATTCCCTTGGTTATTTCCTCCCTGGCTATCTCCCTGGTCCATTTGCACATCGACTGAGACACTCCATTCCTCAGGTCAATCCGTGATGGCCGCTTCCACATCTGAGTTAGTAATCATGAAAAGCATCGACTGCGCTTACTTCTTTGGGTTTTTCCGTGGCTCCAGAATAATTTTGTGGATGACATCCTAGAAAATTATGAAAGATGAATACTTTTGGTATGTTGCAGTGCACAGTCTATGTTGGTGTTTTATTACTTTGTGCAGTGCCTCCTGGTGCAGGTGGGTCGATCACAACCAACCCCATTCGACACTTGTAGGATTTGGTGGCTCCTATACTCAGCAGGACTGCCAAATTTAGCCTAATGGCCAAATTCTGCTCTCAACTTGCCTCCTCGTAATTCTGCCTCCACAATCGCCTTTTCACAACTCTGTTTCCACAACAGAGTTTCTGCAGTCGGGTTGCGGGATACGGGATCTCCAACACCCAATGTTGCGCTCCGCAACTTTCTTTCTGCACGGACCTTCCCAAAATCGGGTTGTGGGATGCAGGATGCCAGCTTCCCAAAGTTTCTCCCCCAAAATTCCTTCCCAAAATTCTTCCCCCACAATTTTGCTAGCCGTCAGATCTTTTCGGCCTTCACTCTGACCGTCGATCTTCTTCTTGACGTGGAACTCTTATATCTCTACAGATCTATTAAATTCCTCGCAAATTCCGTTGCAAGATTCTTCTAGACCGCCAGATCTTGATCTACGAACTCAATCTCCACCGTTCGTTCTCTGCAAAAACTTGTTAAGGCAGAAAACTTGCGGGTTGCATCGATTGGTCATGAAATTAATCAATCCAGCATGCAATCTTCCTGATTCTTTAGCCTAACACTGTTATGCATGCATCTACACTTTAGTTCAACTATTCAAGAAAGAAATTGATGCATGAATTCAACAACTTCATAGAAACACACAACATTTTAGGAAAACATCAAATTCAGCTCTGCACAGATACATAGTTCAACACAGCACATGCATAAAGGCTAACAACCCTACAAACAAGTAGGGATCAGACACAGGTCTTTCCTCTCTCTGCAAACTCAAAATTCTAAATACTGAAGAGCAGAACCCCCTCTACATCTCTAAACTATCTATTTATGCTAAAACTTCTACCCTATTCCTGAGTGATCCTGCAACTGAAAACAAACACTAAGAAGCATGATGAAAATGCCCTTGTCTAAAACAAAATACCAGTGGCTTGATCTCCACGTAGGGATTAGCGATCCGCAATGATTCCTACGCTGCTAATCAGACTATGACTCAGCACAAACTGATTACAAAAGATGCCACAGCATGTGACCAACTCATCACATTGCTGCCATGCCACGATGCTCCTGCATCAGACTCACAAGGTTGAAATTTTATGAACCCCTGTTCATTAGATCAACTACAGTGAAATCCTTGGCTTTCAATTTTGCAACGCTCATCCAAGTAGAATCCTCTGTTGGTCGCTTCTTCCACTTGACCAAATACTCCAAATAGTCCTTGTTCCTTGTTCTTTTTACCCCTTTAGTGTCCATAATGGCCTCAACTTCCAATGGTTGTGCCACAAGCATCGACCCCACCCATTGTAAGTCTTCAGTAGGATCTTCACCTTCTGCTAAGATTCTAGTGTCACTTGTTTCATAAGGATATAGATCTACTACATTAAATATTGGTGAAATACCCACTCTTGTAGGCATCTCTAACTCATAAGCATTTGCTGGTAATTTTCTGAGTATTCTACAGGGTCCAATATTCTTCATATTCAGCTTTTTATACTCCCATTTTGGAAATCTATCCCTCTTCAGATATGCTAAGATCGAATATCCTACTTCATAGTTCTTTTCTCTCCTTTTGGAATCTGCTCTGGCCTTGTAACTGGTGTTAGTTTCCTGTAACCTTTCTTTCACTTTCTCCTGCAGCTCACTAATCCTCGTAGGATTGAAATATTTTTTCTTTTCATAAACCTTTTTTGTTTAAAGAAGGAATCAATCTTGATATACCACGATCTAGGGGCCTCTTTCACAAAACCTTCATGTTGAACTAAATATACTTCCTCTTTTAAATCACCATTCAAGAAAGCAGATTTAACATCTATCTGGTGTATTCTCCAATTTTGTTTTGTAGCTAATGCAACAAGCAATCTGATTGTGTTTAATTTAGCTACTAGTGCATATGTTTCTTCAAAATTAATTCCATCTTGTTGAGAATAAACCTTTGCAACTAACATTGCCTTAAGTTGGTCAATACTACCATCATCTTTGAACTTCTACTTGAACAACCATTTAGATCCTATGAGTATTTTATCTTTGGGTAATTCTTCTAATTCCCAAGTTGTATTTCTCATAATTGAATTATACTCCTCATTCATTGCACTCACTCATTCTTCCTTATCTTTGGCTTGATCATAAATCAATGGTTGTATGGAATTCATTATATTAGTCATCAAGGAATAATCTCTAAACTTTACATGAGGTTGAGTTTGTTGATTTGACATTCTAGGTACTATAATACCTGTTGGAGTTTTATCCATGATTCTTCTACCTTATGTTGTTTATTCATATGAGGTTGTATCAGTCACGTTCTCACACTGTTCCTGAACCTTTTGTTGTTCTTGCACCTGTTGCTTCTGCATTTTCTAAACAATTTTATCTATTTTGACATTATCATTTGAGATCTGTTCTTCATCAGCATTGTTCAACCGATTACTTATATCTGTATTCTCATGAAATACAAAATCTCTACTTGCAATTAATTTGTGCGAATTGGGATAAAATAACTTATATGCCTTCTAATCATCACAATAGCCAACAAAGACACATTCAATAGAATTTGCATCCAATTTTCTTCTATCATCTTTAGGGATGTGAGCAAAGGCCCTACAACCAAATATTCTTAAATAACTGATTTTTGGTTTATGGCCATAAAAGGCTTCAAAGGGGGTTTAAATACACAATAGTATTATTTGTTTCATCACAAAAGCGATTAAAAATGTTTTTACATTGGTGCATGTTGCATGCACATTCCACCAGTGTTTTGTTTTTCCTCTCAGCAACTCCATTTTGCTGAGGTGTATCAATCACAGTAAACTGTTGTTGGATTCCATTTTCTGTACAATATCTTTTAAAAGCTATAGAAGTGTACTCACCACCTTGATACGATCTGAGGATTTTGATGTATTTTCCTGCCTTTTTTTCAACTTTGATCTTGAATTCCTTAAAGTATTCGAAGACATCAATGTTTCTTCCTATGATGTAAACCCATGTGAACCTATATTTGTCATCAACAAATATAAGAAAGTACCAACCACCGCCTAGTGATCTTGTCTGCATAGGTCCACAAACATCAATGTGAATTAATTCAAGGAGTTCAGTCTGTCTCTTCTCTTTATGATTAGGAAAATCATTTCTGTGTTATTTTCCTAGTGCACATGCAACACATTCTAAATGATAATATTTGATAACAAGAAGACCTTAAACCATAGACTTTTTCTATAATAACATAAGATCATTGCGATTGAGGTGTCCATACCTTTGATGCCATAATTCATTATTTGAAATGGCGAAAGATGTTAGTACTTGTTGGTTTCTCTTGATTGCATCCAACTTGTATAATCCACCAAGTCTTGTTCCTGTCGCCATAACCGTGTAATGATCTTGGACATCTTTAATATGACACTTATATTTATCAAATTCTATTTTCATATTATTATCATTGATAGCGAAAACATATATTAAATTTTTTTATGCCAACGATATGCATCACATTATGAATCTGTTTAAGTTGACCATCAAGTAGATTTACATTTATCACTCCATAACCTTGGCCCCTCTGTGATGTGTTATCACCCAAATAAATGTGTGTGCCATCATATTTTTCATGATACTCATCATACCATTCTCTATTACAGGACATATGGGCAGAAGTAGGAGAATCTATAAACCATCCACTCTTGGATGATAGACACAACATGTTTAGATATAAACAGTCTGAGATTTTTGAATCCATTAACATCAAGGGTGTCTTTTCTCACATAATTTCCATTGTGTTTTCTGTATATGTGATTGGACTCATAGTTCTTCTTCCTAAAATAGTTTGGAGCAATATGACCTGATTTGCCACAGTAATGGCATACGACTTCTCTATTAATATTAGAGTCAATGTGTGACATACCTTTATGTCTTGCATTTGTGTCTATTCCCTTGATTTCCTATGTGTGAGCTTCTGCCTCTTGTCATTAGTGCCTCACCTGCAGTCTGTGATTCTGACTCATAAATCTTCATTCTCTCTTCTTCTTGTAGAAGGATTTAGTTGAGCTCCTGTAAAGGTAGGAGGGGTCTGTCTAGCTGCAAGCACTGAGATGAACACTTTATAATCTGGCAATAAACCTTTCAATGTGATAATCTTTGATGCCCAAGAGATATTGAGATATTTAGTTATGGGTTGTTCACTTCCATCCTCACAGCCCAACCCCTAACCCCTTTCTTTTGCTCCAAACGATGGCTCTCCTCTGTGCTGTCAGCCTTTTGGCTGTGACCTCCAAAAATGCGTTGGCTAATAGAGCTTATACGCGCAGCGTGAACCGGGCATGGTTTAAAACGTGGCTTCACTCCCTCTGCTTGTTTCCTCCAACCAGGGCCCACCTCAAGATCTGATACCGAATTAGGTATTAAGAGGGGAGTGAACTAAACTTTAGACCATTCGCATCAATTTTTTTTCAAAAATTTTGATTAAAATTCAGCAAGAATTGTTGAAATTGCAGTTTCACTTGGTTGAAATTGCATAATGCTTATCCATAGATTATCCAGGGGCTGAATTTATATTTGCAATAAAAATTACAATTTAATCAATTAAAATTGCAATTTCAACAAAAATCTCCATAAGCAAATTTAAGTGACAAAGATGGAAATGGTCTAGAGTCATACTACTAGTGGGTGCTCCTGGCCCCAGGGTGCTCTTAGCAGCCCTCTTTGCAGGGTTCAAACCAACATAAAGTTTTGAAAATTGTGAGAAGTGGCCAAGGGAGACGCCCACTTCACCCCTAAACTCATAGATATGTACTTCAGATTTGTTGGTTGTTTCTCTTATATTTTTATAAAGAAGTTAAGTTTTGTTTTTATTTGTAGTATTTTACTTATTTTTATTGATTTGTGCAATAATCAATATAGATCTATTTTAATTCTGTATTTATAAGTAATTAAAAAGATTTAAAAAATAATTTTTTTTAATCTTATTTTTAAACATTAAAAAAAAAATTATACTTGAAGAAATCATTTGCATTTTTTATTTAAAAAAAAAAAAAACCTCATGCTAAACTTTACACAACATCATCTATCCTATCCTGAATTGTAAGCACCTGGCTATCTTAAGTTTTGTGTATACACAGACTTGGATGTGCCTAGGATTAATGTTAGTATCTATCCATCTGCCGAGGTTTTCAATGCTTTCTTTTACTGTAAAACCATTAATGGCCAGGACAATATCCAAAAAAGGCATCAACGAAAGATCTATGGAACAGTTGCGAGCCTATATTTCATCCAAAACGAAGGTTACAAGATTATATAGAATAGATGAAAATTTGAAAAAGCTTCCTGTGAACTCATGATGAGTCCACAAAATCGTAAGTGATTCAATAAGTCTGAAGACTTCAAAAACATCTTACTTAAACGCACAAAAATATTTAATGCTATTGTCGATTTGTTTACCCCTGTGATTTGCCTAATATGGCTGACCTCATCTCAAGACTATGGCTTAAGAAACCCTAGCTTCCAGGTGGGGTAAATTAAAATTGTAGCTCGTCTGATTTCAAGACTTTGGCTTAAGAAACCCTAGCTGCCAGGTCGAGTAAATTAACAGGAGCATTTGTGTCAAAATTTTGGTAATGACCACCTGTACTTCGTCGACTAATCTTTTTCATGTAAATCTGTTTCATTTTAGAAAATAAAAGAGTTTTGCTACCTATGTATCCTTGGCTTGGAAAAGCATGGATCCACGTCGCCATCTACCATGTATTTTTCTATCAGATCGAATATCATTATATTCAGAATATGATCGCATGCAGTGTATAACATATTTTGGTATTTAGATATTATCATTAATGAAATGGTAAAGAAGTCACTTGTATAAAATCATGTAGAAATAAATGCTAGAGTTGTAAATTAACTTTTGGTTTACTTTTTGGTTACTTTTTGGTTGGGTAAAGTTTTATGGAGTAGTGTATATATTATGTTTTGTTTTTTAGGAGTTCATTAATTTTTTGGGCTAGAATCTAAATTTTAAAGTATTTAAATTGTGTTTTTAAATGTATAAAAGAATTTTACATCCTCAAATTATTCTATAATACTTATATTAAGCAATTTCCACAACTAATAAATGTCATTTCAAGAAAAATAAAAAGATTTTCAATCAAACAATATACTGCCAAAAGAGAGAACCCAAAATATTTAGAAGACTCGAAATTTTATAGATGTTTTGTGAATTTTATTTTTAATATTAATTTTTAGGTTTGACAAATATTTTGTAAAAACTATATGTCAAATCAATGATGGACAAGACTATAATGTTAAATCAATGCTTTAATCTGTTATAAAATATAAATTTTAAATCTAAAATAATTTTAAACCAAAGTTGATCTCAATAAAAATTAATCATAATCATAAATATAAAAATACATTTTGAAAACAATATACACAGTTTTGATAATTATTTTATACGTTTTGAAAACAATATACACAGTTTTGACCATTAATACTTTACCATAGCAATATTCCCTGCTATGGCCTGGACTGATAAAATCAGCTTATTACATAAAATCAGCCTTATTCTCTAATTTTAAAGACTAAAATAAAATAATAAAACAACAAAAAATAAAGATAAAACGAAAAACTGTCCGTTACTTGGTGGCATAGTTGAGAGTCCACGCCTTAGCTGTCTCGTCAAAACGGGTTCTGTCGTTATTGTAAATATGGGCAATTTCAGGGACAAGAGGATCTTGAGTGTTAGGGTCCATTAGCAGAGAGCAAATTGACAATAGTACCTTCGAAATCGTTACTGCAGGGCACCATTTGTCCTTCAAAATCTCAAGACAGATGCTACCATTAGAGTTCACGTTTGGATGATAAATCTTGGTGTTGAAAGTGACCCTGGGAGGCTTGAATGGGTATTCTCGAGGGAACTGGATGTCAATGCTAAAAAATCCCCCAGTAAATGCGCTATCAACTGGCCCCATAATGGTTGCTTGCCAGTGATAGATATCATCCCCAATGGGTTCAGCGCTGCTACAGAATGACGGCATATTTCTCTTTAGCTCCTGAAGCTCCTTCATTATACGCTTAGTGGCCATTGTCTTCCAAACCTGTGTTCTTCAAAACCCTCTTTACTTCCGACGCTGTTCTTGATTTAGATACGATCCAGTCGAATGAAATTTAAAATGAGACGTTGGAGGAGAGTTTATATATATATATGTTGCTGGTATATAATCAAAATACAAAAAACTTAGTCGGCGGGATTCACTAAAAGTTTGACCATTTGTCCATACAAATTGTTTGATGTCAACCCATTTCATCATAACTAGCAATTGTACCTAGGGTGCAATAAAAGAACGCCGTGTTGCAAGTTAAGCAAGGAGATGTAGAGATATACAAGAAGGATGAAAATTTGAAGTTTAGATACAATATTTTAAAGACATAATATTTCTCACATAATTGACCATTACATTATCCGCATTGCAAAAGTAATCATGAAAATTATTCTTCTATAATCCAAATGACAATGGATTGTTAGTTTTTGTAGTTCTTATGTTACAATCAAGCAATAATTTATTTATACATTCCTACATGCCTACTTTACATACGATGCAAGAAAGGAGATGTATAAAAATATATTATAGAGAATGGAATACAATTAGGCCCGTGGTATGGAATCTATTCTATAATCACATATTTTACCATCCTAACAAATGATATTTGTTTATTGGGCTCATTAAATATATAATAATTATAATATAGTTTACATATTACTAATATAGGTCATTCAATTACTCATTACAGATTCATCAATTCATAAATACATTTCAAAAAATATCAAAGAATGATAGGTAAATTATTTCACACATATTTATGTTGAGGCTTAAATTAGATTTAGTTGCATAAAAATCAAAGAACATACACCACTATGGGATTAGATTGTAGCTAAATTAAACGTTAAATTATGCTCTTTGTTTTTATTTTTTATCTTTTGAACACAATTACATTATCTGAGGAAAAGAGAAGAATACTAAGGAGTGTATATATTCGTAAATTGAACATCTATATTCGTAAATTAGATATATATATATATAATTTTCAATTATTCATTTTCCAAATAGTTTCGATATCAAATTTTTGGTTGCCTAACTTGTTTTATATTTATTTTAAAATTAAGGGTTTCAATGGATGGGTAGATTTAAATCAATATGGAGAATAGTTTATCGCGACAAATTATCTTTACGGTTATGAGGTGCTTTGCCACAACTTCTCTATTACCTTCTTTTGTACCAAGTCTGAAATGACCAACAATGCATCCAACAAGTCATCAAATCAAATCAAATCATTAGGTCCTCCTCAGCCAACCCTTATCTTGAGATGCAATCATTTCTTGTAGATGTCTGTAGTTTTGATCATTTATATGTAATAAATGGACATAATGCATCTCTGAATTTTAGATAGTATTTTTCTCTTACATCATAGAATAATGGGTTTGTATTTTAGGTCAAGGATTACCTCAATAAGTGTCGATGTTGTTGGTTACTTGGCCAATTCATTGTAAGAATATGTAAAGTACTAAGAAGGATCAAATTATTTGAATTGTAATTTTTTTTATGATTTAATTCAATGTTACTTGTTAATTCCTTCATATATCATCCTTCTCACTACTATATACTAATAGATACAGCTTTAAGAGGACTCTAGTCTAGTTTATTTATATTTAATGTTGTCACATATATAAGTAAGATAGAACTACCCAATTCAACAGGAAATTTTTTGAGTGACTGTTGAGTTTGTTAACAAAGTAAATATGCACTTACATTTAAAGATGTTCTAGAACACCACAATATTATCTTATATGTTTTCAAAACATGCTTAAGATAAAAGACATATAAAAAATGAAAACATGAGTTTTTGTAATTCATGATCTCATAAATCCCATAAAATCTACTCTAAAAAATAAAAATATGTTATTATATCAATTAAAAAATCTCTACATATATATAATACACAAGTTAAAACAAATTTACCTTACAATAAAAAAAAATTACAAACAAAATACTAAACAAAACAAGTAAGACAAAAGTGATTAATCTCATGAAAAGTTTAAACAAAACTCAACTCAACTATTCAAATTAAAATATCTAACACACATGCAAATAAAAATATGTATCTATTAAATAAATTTTATTAAATACTTAAAACTTTGTTTTTCAATATCGAATTAAATATTTAAGAATAAAATAAATTTATAGTAATTAGATATACTCATCCAAAATGTCTATAAAAAAAATTATAAAAAATTTAAATATATATATATTATCAAAGTAATAATAAATACTTTGAAATTTATCCAAATACCACATCACATCTTATCAGAGGAATAACACACATCTATATATAGGGACTATGTAAAGTTTTAAATAGACTGCATTTTCTCTTAATACTACATCTATTCTACCATCTTATTAGAGCAATAACACACATCAATATACAGGGACTGTGCAAAGTTTTAAATAGACTGCATTTTCTCCTAATACTACATTTATTGTACCATTTATCATATTTGTACATCTGATCTACTACTTGTCACATGTCTCCTCAGAGATTTACTACTTGTCGCATGCCTCCTCAGACACATACATCACCGCACAATATTACATTTTATGTGGCCGAGTAGATGTTGGATGTCATTTCCAACAAGAAGATTATCTATGTCCATGAGCCAAAAGTTGCTGGTAATGAACGGTTCAAAGTAAAAACTGCAATGTCATGGTTTTCACTTGGATACTTAGTCAACATGAATGTGCCAAGGCACCTACCAATTCCAATCCCTATGACACCTTTCTATTTAATATAAAAATGGAGTTAGAAATTTTTTTTTTAATATCATTAGCTTTTCAATGCTAAGGGATTGTCATATTGATTATTGATGAGAATAAATTTATATTAATATAAATTTGATCAAATATTTTGAAATGGAGTTAACCTTTCTTCAATATTTTCATTAAAAAATACAATTAAGATATTAAGAAAATACAATCAAGATGGTAAGAAATGCCACGAGAAAGTAATTCTATGGCCATTTGAGCATGCTGGAAACAATATTTGAAACCTAATTTGATTACTTTCCTTCAACTTACATTTTAATTTGAATAATTGCATTTGAACACGTCCACAACAATTGCTAGGGAATCGGATTTGAACACGTACACACCACAGCAAGCGGATACCAAGGTAGGTGGGATGTGCAGGTGCTTTCAGAACAGTGAAAATTAGAAGGTGGCTCCAGGCCATTAGAAGGAGGCTCCAAGGGCTCCCGAAGGAGAAACACATTTAATTCCAATACTTAAATATATTACTGTAATTTTTGTAAATTTTATGGCTGCTTTTTTATTTCTATTTTAGTAGATGTATATTTAAATTCAATAATAATGCCATTTTGAAATGTTATAAATCCATTAAGACTGAATAGAAATTGCTACTGATAATGCCATTTTAAAATAAATCTATTAAGACTCAAATGAAAATGCTCTATTTCAGTAATATTATATTCAGTAATGCCATTTTGAAATAAATCTATTAAAACTCAATATAATATATTCCTTTCAGTGGTAGATGTATATTTAAATTTCTGTTTCAATACTATTAAGCTTCAATAGAAACTGCTCTATTTCAGTCATATTATATTTCTATTTCTGTAGTAGATGTGTATTTAAATCTATTTCTGTTTCAAATAGTATTCCATTTCTATTTCATAAGCAGATGTGTATTTAAATCCAAGTGCCATTTTGAAGACAAACACGATACAATTGCCTTGTAGTGAAAAACCTGCTGATGATAATCTCTGAAATGAACAAAGTTGTTGAAGTACCTGGTCGAATTTGCTCTGGTCTACTTAACGTGCTTAAACGTAGGTTGGAATTATGGGTTGATGAGGTTACTCAATCGTATTTCAACGGGTTCAATAGTGGCTGGGTGCTTGTTATGCCAATAATCGATCAAGTAGCAAATTCAGAAGTAAGATCCCAACGACGAACGAACAAAAGATGAACTTACCCAGCTACTGAACACTTTGGCCGGAATAGGCACGGGTTGTTCTATTCTATATCTATATGGGTACCGCTCAGGTGGGAGGGGTTAGTCATCTAATGATAGTTGGGTAGTTTCACCTAATTAAGAAGGGGTGTCCAATACATTGTGACTGGTCAACTATGGCTATATTTGGGCTCGCCAGCTCTGTGTACTACATTGATTGGGGGTATGAAATGACAGGTAACTTATGGTTGGGAGTTCATATTCTGTATAGTGGGCTGGCAGCGTTACTAGTATTTTTCCATTCCCTATAGTGGATTATGGGTGGGAGAAAATAGTGACAGAGTGGAGCATTTTAGGTGGTTCAACAGTCAAAACTCTTTTTCCGCTCCAATCTACTTATTATTTACCTAAATACGAACGAAACTAGCTTGATCGGTTACTTACTGATTTCTGCGTTTTCCTGCTATAGCTCGGAATCCACCTTTGGTGAGCTTTCCGCCCTGAGCGAGAAATGAAAAAAGTGACACGGCCTACCTCCGTCCCTCACCTACTCCATGAGGATGAGCCACTCGATTCATCGCAACACTTCTCACTAACTATTTATTCCCACCCACAATGAACCACCAGCTTTGTCCCGTACTTTCTTAAGCTTACGTGCACCATGGGTCGGATTAGAAATTTGGGAGCAGCTTATAATTACCTGAAGACGCACCGGAGGTGACCGCACAAGACTTTGTACATTCCCAGGTGGATTCATGACTTTAGCAACGGTTCCTGCAGCTCGAGTCAGCTTAGCACCTTGACCTGGCATTTGATTTTATGTACCCATGTTCCTACGCGTCTCTTAAATCAACCAAAATAAAAGAAGGAAATGACAAAGCATGCATGCCCACACGGAAGCTTAGCATCACTTTGATAATACCAATGTGCTATGTGTGAAGTATTAAGAGACACGAGTTTGGCCACTACCATATTCAGACGATTAACCCTTCTTTTTATCCACCATTTCATTTATGGGATTATCACCTTTTCACTTATTCAGTCGGTCGTTTTGTGCCTGCTTTGCTTTGCTTTCTTTGACATCCTTTCATAAGCAAATCGAAAACTCATCCTCATCCTCTTGAACTATCTCTGGCTATTCAGAAACAAACAGTATGGAGAAACACACAGAAATTCATCATGAAAGTAACAACAGAGGAGAAGAGGAGGGGGAAGAATAGCCTCTGCCATTGATGTCCTTGAATCATGTATCTAGCCTCTGCAAGTCGGTGGAAGATTCCATGGATTTTTATGAGAAAATCATGGGGTTTGTGCCCATGAAGAGGCCTGGAGCCTTCAACTTCGGTGGAGCCTGGTAATTAATTTACATTCATATCTATTCATTGTTTTCCTTCATATCTCTTTCTCCACATACACAGAGACGTGATAAGGATATATGCTTTATTAGTATATGTCTTGGAGCCCATTAACTCTGTCAAATAGGATGCAGACTATACATTAATTTTGAGAAAGATTGTATACTCAATTGATATATATTGAATGTCTTAGAGCACATTAATTTGGATGCAGGCTGTTCAACTATGGTGTGGGTATTTACTTGGTGGAGAGCAAAAACCCACAGGATATTTCTCCAGAGAAAGAGCTGAATCCCTTAGACAACCACATATCATTTCAGGTATTTAGTTTATACACACACATATATATATATACAGTACGAGGCATGTCTGAAAGGTGGCTCACCTTAGAGCAGGCTTTAAAGGTGTTCTATTTTCAAATTTTGGTAAATGTTATGTTTTTGTCTCTCTATACATGATTTACAGTAGCAAAATCCTTTTTGTTATTCCTGTAGCAGCCACGAAGCTGCAAGTAGATGATAGATTGCCAAGAAGTAGAACAGTTCTGTGATTTTTTGAACTGAGCTATACTCTGGAAAAATGTTGTAACTATTTAGCTGTCTTCAGTAGCTTTTTAATATAAATTTACCTCTTTTGTTATAATAAAATGTTTGACACAGTGCAACCCTGAGCCTATTTGAAGGCATGAAATGTGAGTGTTGAGCATGTAGAGTTCCAGCGTCTCTAGTGTCTTATTGTGTTGCTCTCATCTTCTCTTTTGTTCTTTCTGTGTTGTGATCTTATCAAAATCTTAGGTGATCTTGACGAAATTAATGGTATCTAACATGCGAAGGGGCCATTTACGGAAGAAAAAACTCATGGTAAAAAGAGATTCGGGCTTAACAAATACGCTGACATTAATTTCTTTCAAAATTAGTCCATTTAGATGCTGAATCGTGAAAAAACCCATGATTTGTAGAAAAGCGAGAAAATGAAATAAAAATCTAGCACATTTTGCAAGCATATACACCTCCCTTTTAACATTATTTCAAAAAAAACGGAGTGAAACCCTAGCTACCTCGAAAAGAAGGTCTATAACGCGTTTTATCTGGGCACCAACGGCTGATTTTCTGATACTGTTGATATGCTGAAGCCTTTCTGTGTCATTTGAGAATTTCAGCTGCGGCTGCGGCTGCTGAGCCAAAGATGGTGCAGGAGCCTGAGGCTTCTTTGCACTGCTGCTGTTGCTGGTGGTAGAGTTTTTCAGGGTCGGTCTCGATGCCGCGACCTTTGTCAAAGTATTCTGGCAATTCCCCTGCTGTTGCTTAAATTTATCCAATTTCTTGCTCAAATCCATCTGTAGAGATATGAATCTATGTGGATCTAAAGACAAAAGACCCTAAAACAAAAATGATTT
>LPNX011151981.1:34202-104870 GCA_001517045.1 Pseudotsuga menziesii
TCGCTGCGTGAAGTACACTATATTTATTGAACAAAAAAGAAATTTATAAGTTTACTGACCTGCAAACCATGTGACAGCATCCAGATGTTTTTTCAACAATTCATCTGCATTTTTCACACCGTTGCCAATCTTTTTCTTTGGCAAGCTTAAAAAGCAACAAATCATCGTCCTCCTTCTCGGAAGGCGACAATTTCTCTAAGTCAGAGCAATCCAAACCCTTATGCCACGGCACACCGCATTGAGCACAGAATAGCCTTTTGCATTCCGGGCATTCTGCCTCTTTAATAACAACAGCAGCTGCCCCAGTTGAGCTTCCTTCTTCAGGCACATCCTTCAACAAGAGTGCCGAGCAATCTTTAAACGGGCAATAGAACCTCTAAGAACTGGGAATCCCCTCTTCCACCAACGCCAGAGACCATTCCTCTAGGGTGTCATTGGGAAGGATCAATTGACAGTGTTGAGGAATCAAGGACTCGCTGCAATTGGGCTCAGGGCAATAAATGGTCACCCCAAAACAGTTTACAGTGCCCACGAATTATTTGATTTAACAGCATAAGTTTGGCATTGAAATCTTACATTGAAGCTCCGGGTTTGCCGCTCTATTTGGCCTGCTGACTTGTTCAGTGCATCAATTCATATATTTAACGGCATCTGCGAGGTGGAGGAAGGTTCCAGGCCTGAAAAAAGCGCGAAATTGGAGGCTCTGAAACGGGTTTTTTTTGGGTGCAAAGAATATAAGAAAACACATATTAAAGAAGAGAAGAGACGAGTACCAGACCGCGCGATGTATTTGAGATGGAATACCTTCCCCCGACCTCCGAAGACTCGGTATAGTTAAAGTCTGAAACATGAGAAATACCTGGAACCCGACGTCTGATGCTGTTACTCGATCTCACGTTGGAGCCTGAGGCGCTGGGAAAAACGAACACAAATCCACAGATGCAGCGGCAGTAGTAGTAATGGGCACAAGTAGTAATGGGCACCGCTTGACCGCGGAATGGACAGAAGCATGGCGGACTGACCGCGGACTGGACAGGAGCATGGTGGAGTGGACAGGCGCATGGAGATTGCACAGAAGAAGTAATGGTGCACAGCAGCAGTAATGGCAGACGAAGTGGACATCAATGACGACGCGGATGAAGTGGACATCAATGACGAACGACCAAGATGAGCCGAATCGTTGGACCCAAAAAATCAACCGCGGGAAAAAAAATACGCATTTAATGAGCGGAGTTGATTCCATTTGGTAAACGCCTTACGGCGTAAAAATAACAATTTTTTTTTGGACTAAAGAAAGGGGGCCGAGATGTTAGGAAGTCTATAGGGTGAGCCTTTATCTTAGGGGTTTTTAGCCTTTAAAACCGCGTCACCAGGGCTAATTCTACCCCATTTTTTTTGAACCTTTGACTTATATATATATATTTATATTTATATTTGTTGCTTAGATATAATCAAAATACAAAAAACTTGGTTGGATTCATTAAAAGTTGACCAATTGTGTGCACCCAAATTCTGTTTGATGTCAAACCATTCCATCATAAGAAATACATTAAAAGTTGACCAATTGTGTGCACACAAATTATGTTTGATGTCAAGTTATTCCATAATAAAAAATACAATCCTAGATGTCGGGAAGCCCATTGGGGTGAGCTTTTATCTTAGGGGTCCCCTAGCCTTAGAACCTTGTCACAAGGGTCAAACCTACCCCCATGTTTTTTGAGCCTATGACCTTTAGAAAAAAACACAAGTTCTTAACCATTAGGCTCACTCAAGTGCTTCAACCAATAACCAATTACTAAAAAAATAACAAAAACCATATGAAAAGTAAGAATCATATGAAAAATAGAAATCTTAACAAATACTTAAAAAATGACATGAACAAAATGAAAGTTAAGAATCTTAGAATACTTTTTTTAGACTCTCATTTTTTTACCAAACTCCTATGTCCCTTGTGTGTGCCAAGGGCTTGCCTTTCCTCATAGATCTTTCACTCATAGCTTGAAAGTATGTTCCCATTATTTAACTTGTTGACCTTGCTCTATTTATTTTGGTGGAAATAAAATTTATCCACTTATAATAACCTTTATTTCCTTTTTATATTTAGACTTGAAGTGTATAAAATTTTCAAATGCTTTTACTATTTATTATTGAAAGAATAGCCTTGAAATTTAGCTTAGATCCATCTTAAATCTAGATCTATCAATGCCATTAGGGATTTAATAAGGGATCTAATTTCTTGAGGTGTAATATTTTAAATTTTTTTTTTAATTTTAAATTTTCTACACATCAAAAATAATTTACACTTCAAGCATTTTGATCCCTCTAGAATCTTTATAGATTAGAGTTTAAGATGGACATATGTGCACCACATAATATATTAATCACTCTACACACCTATAGTCCTCATTCACAACACTTGAATCCATGTATCTACCATGAAACCATAACAAGATATTAAACCTACTTGTCCTTATCAACACATATATATGCAATTTCTTGTCATTTTAATATGGCAAGAGTTCACACAATTGTCCCACACCTACACATCACTTTACTCTGAATGTATACACTATGACTTCACTACAAGTTATTGTACATACTTTTCATTGTCACCATATTGCGATGCACTTCACTTGCCACCTCAATATATATAACACCTTGTCACTTCATACATTGACATGCCTTGGAAACATTAAATGAGACCTCAATGAAAATGAAGGAAATTCAAGAAAGGAGGACCAATTAATTTCCATGTACTAAGAGTGTGTCAAAAAAGCATCAAAAGAAAGGGACCTTTGTATGATTCCCTACTTCCATTCCTTCATGGGAATTCCTCAGTACGATCCTCATTCATCATCCTCTCTTTTTATGAAGCCACATATTAAATGATTGTAATTATCTATAGAATTGATTTATTGTCAATTAGTAACATTGCAAATTACTATTAGATGGTGTTGTAGACAATCTAGTTGTGAAAATTGATAAGCATTTTATCATTTCAAGCAACATGTTGCATCTACCTTGTCCACATATTGACCCCCATGTATATAATTGGTTCTCATTTGCATGTTTCATTATGATAAGGAACAAGGAGACATGTAGCATTCCAAGAAGAGAAGTGTGCCCCCACCCCCCCCACTACAACTCTAGCCAACGATATCAAAGAAAGTGCATAGGCCTTGAGGACAATACCCTCTAAAATAATGTTCCGGGATAATATACAGCCCCTCTTGAGACGTTACTATCTCAACATGAAACATAGAAAAAAAGTGTACACCCTTCTAATCCAACTAATGCATCTATTATTAATATTTCTATGGTGAGGGACTGCAACTTTTCCCTCTCTTCACAACTAACCCAACCACTTCCTAGCTGACATAGGATTACTCAACCATTGTTAACTCTACCTAATTGCTCATACATTCCCTCATCCAACCCACTAGTGTGGAAACCCCATCCACATCTGTCCAAATCCTTAACAAAAATCCCCCATCAACTTGCACAATGCAAGCAACAGGGACTCTTCTCCCTCAGGAGTCCTGTAGCTCCTTTCGAATGCTCCCTCGAAGTTTGACTAGGGAGTGTTTGTATTGGAACTCTAGGGAACACAACATGTAGGTCAAGTTTTCCCAAAAGGGCTCACTATCCGATTACAACAATGACAAGGCTATTCATCATGTCTCGGGAACTCTAAGGAAAATTGCATGGTAATTACACTACCCAAAAGGGATTCTTTCCCTTAAATACAACCATGCAACTAATATTTCTACTCTACAATTCCATCTAGATTCCAACATAATTATATATGGAAACAAATTGGAACTTCAATGACCCTAATGGCACCCTAATCTAGGTGACCCTAATGGCATCGAAGCCTTCCTAATAGCATCTATATATCCATATCCTCTCTCTAAATTTCCCTAATTTAATACGAAGATCCCATAATCCTTGTGATAGGCCTTGAATCGAGTGTTGGAGCCATCCATAAGTGTTAAATCCACCTCAAAACAAGCTATCAACTCTTTTTTCCTTAATTTTCCACAGAGAAATGATGGTTTTAAGCTAACACACACCCTTCCTTCATGCAATATCTGTGTACCCACTCCTTTCCTTCTTGGAAGGTGTGTGTGCCGTGGAAAATACATAAAATATATATAAAAAACCTTGAAAATTTCAAGATTGTTTGGTTCAAAAATAAGTTTTTCAAATATAACTCCGTAAGACCACCCACCAAGTATCTCAACCATTTCAAAAAATGTATAAAAAAAATACATAAATAGAAGATATGGAGGAATTAAGCATCCATAATAAATCTATATTGGAAGAATTGGTCCTCAACTCTAGATTTCTTATGTCGAGTCCCCCTCAAAAAGTGCTATTGATGAGGATTCATTTTCCCCTTTATTAGTGAAGTTTATTCACTTATTTGGATTCCATAGTTTGTCCTAGAGGGAGTTTGAACTATTTTGAGGAGAAAAGAAATTAGTTTCTTGTGTGTAGAGGGACCCATACATTTACCAATAAAAAAACAACAAGTATTTGTTAACATAATGTTATGGTCAACACCACGAGAACCGATGTCTGAGTCCCTATACACACGAGCCATTAATTCCTTGACTACTCCAAATATTTCAAAATTCCTCTTGGAAAATGTATGGTAGCCAAACAAGAGAATAGACATCACTAATCAAGGAGAAAATGAATTCTAAAAAACATGGGGTTTTTAGGGAGAATGGACATAAAAACTCTAGGATCCGGGCGTTATTCTTCTAGTATAACCTTACTAATGGATGCTTGGTGCCCTAATATCATGCACATAAAATATGAGGAATATGACCCGATCACTTCGCCCATATGGTTCATTAAATATCCCACCTCACATGATTTCTTGTATGAAATATTACCTTCACATGAATCTATCCTCAAATTTATGAACATTCAGTTACACCCATATAAGGGCATGTTTTGTGGGGTCACTGGGAGACTACTTGGCTTAATTATACCCAAATATAAGAGCATGCCTCACAAGTACCTAGATCTAATCAAGTATATTTGGAAAATTGCATATAGGTTTAGATTGTTCCTCCATTTCCATGCATTTAACCTTTTGCACCCAAAATATCTGTAGGGTCAAACCTATTGGAAGATGGTGCATCATTACATCATGTCAACATTTTCCACCATTATGACATAAGATACTACGGGACATGGGACACCATATTCAACACTCTATTTCCATCTTGGTTCCCATGTTGAGTTTTTATCCCTAGCCTAAGATCCTTTTTAGTATGGTCATGACTTAGAGTTTTCAACCACATATTTTTCTCTCATATTATTCTGGCCATTTCTTTATGGGTTATCAATTTACATCAAAATTTGTAAAAATACCTAATTGCACATATATACTTACTAATTTATTGCTTATTGCTTATGTTGATTCTTCATCACTGCAGCCACTTTTGTTTCTTGTCATTTATAAACCTTTTGTCTTATTTAATTAACTATTATCCCATGGAGGAAACACCCTAAAAAATGTACAGAACTAGCTCAACTCATTTTTTCATCATTATTATTTTCTCAACATGTCCAATGTGCATTCCCTTGTGACACTCCCTTCCTCCTATGTAATATATCATTCTTTTTTTTTCAATATTATATTGAAAAAGGAAAAAAATATAAAATATAAAATCCAAAAAGGGGAAAAGTGAATCCATTTTTAATTTCATCCTGAAAAGAAATGGAAATAGTCAGTCCTTGTCTCCCTTAAACAAGACACATATTTGTGTTATTTATTTGTTCACCAAGTTCATGAGCATTTTCCTTAGGAAACCGTACATGATTCTAAATTTTACTCCACTAATGGGTTATGCTTCCCACTATTATGGGGAATCCATCAATGCATTTGGAATTGGTGGATTTCATCTAGAGGATTATGTTGTCGATTGTCACTATGCATTGATTTATTTGCTCATGGGAAATTCAAACCCATGCCATCCATTCCTTAAATATTCTTAACCAATCATGTTGGCATTCCTTGTTCAATATAGAGTGATTGATCTTCTCATATCTATCGAGTCATATCAAAAATTTGATATTTGTTTCATGTTGATTGATGTTTGATGCATTAAATCCCTCCTTCAAATGAACCTCTGCCTATTGATGTCAAATCACTATCTAGGAAGTGGGTCTAGAAACCTTGACATAAATTGAAACTTGTAGTCATTAGTGGTAGGTATCCTCCCAAGTTCTAATGGGTATACATCAATGACACCTAATCGTTTGATTCTATAAGTGTTTTAACCCATATAATTTATTTACACTTGTTAGATTGTACTTAGGACCTTAGATCCCATTATAATTATTGATGGGCCTCCTTGCATCTTTTAATTTTATAATTCTATGATTGGTGATCAAAGAGTTTTTTATCATGCTCAACATTAGTCCATTTATTCACATGTTATAGGCTCATAATATTCTTAGTTTGGATGGAAGACCTTGGCAACAACAGTGGTATCACTCATAGATTATAACTGTATGAGTTGCACAACATTAGACTTCCATGTCGAAGTATCGTGAATAGACTTATATATTTCACTCCTCATAGTGCCATTATTACATTTTATATGTACTTTTGAAATGGATCCACTGTGTATTATTCGTGGCCATGCTTGTTTACTACTAAGCATGGGTATGCCTACCTCAGGAATCTATTATATATTTGGGAAAAGTTTCGTTTTCTTGCATGTACTTTCAAACTCTTTTACCTATGGTTATCCTCCTTAGCCCTTCATCTATGATTACAAGTTATTTAGTCAATACATTTTGTTCATGAACATCACTTCTAACCTCACACATTATGCAGAATTTGTTACAATAATATTTAACACCATTAGTGACGAAGGTCGAAAGTGGATACCAAGTTTGACCTCAGAATTAAAATTCATCTAAAACACTAAAGTGAAGCACTATTTCATGCCCTGGTCATTATTTTTCATGAAGAAAGGTGTGATTGGTTACTAGTTCGAGCCCTAATGAGGTGACTAAGGTCATCTAGTTGATAATATGAAGCTAAGAAGTGTGACCATGATCTCAAAGTAAATAAATATACATGAAAAAGTTTCATTAAAGATGTGAAAAGATTAATTATGGAACAAATGTGAAGTAGTTGCATGCAACATTGGGATTGTCACCCACATTGAAATTATCACCATTCTCACCAATCCAAGTCTATAAAAGAGGCCTTTGGGGTAAAGACTCGAGAGGATAATTTTGTGAAAGCACAAGCTCCAAGAGAGCAAGAGTATTCATTAATTTAATAGTTTGGTGATCAATGGTAAGGGTGAAGGAAAGAGAACCAAGATGTCATAGGAGGAAAGTTATACTAGCAACAACCAAGCGTTGCAAGTTGTGTATCTCCTTTGATTTAATACAAATTGATTCAATTTTCCTCCAATTACTAATTCTTGTAGAAATACATGTTATTAGAATTTGTTATTTTATTGTTATTTTCACATTAGATTATTATTCTTGTTAGAATGACGAAGGTGAATTTCTTATAAGTATGAAGGTCCATGTAAGGTATTTTAGGAGCATAAAGCAAAGTTCCAAGGATCATGACTAAACAGAAAAGCTTCAGTTATAGGTATTCTTGTTTCCCCTCCCCCAAGATATCCTCTCTTATAAAATTATTCATCATAAGTTTAGGAAATAAGCCTAATATTTGATTTGTATCTTTTATGAAAATTGAGTCACAATAATATGAGGACCAAGGAACAACTTATACAATATTCAAGGATCAATTACACATAAAAATGACATGAAAACACTACAATTAGGAGTTGCAGCTATAAAATTGTTATCATAAATAAAAAGTGAAGATACAATGTGTTACACTGGCATGAATAGCTAGAAAAATTGAATCCCAAGGAGTTCATTCGAATTGCATACATGAGAGTTGCTTAGCTGTTAGTTAGACACACTAAACATATCAATTAACCACTAACCACAAACATAATTGACTCTAACTGAATCAGAGGCAATTAATACTGAGTCTAATTGGATAGAACTCAACTGCATGTCAATCAATAGGTGAGGATGCATATCTAACTTTAGTTAGGTGAGATCAAGTGAACTGAACTGAATTGAGTCACCAAAAGTTGTTGGAGGCGCCTTAAATCACTCGAGTTAACTGGAAATTACCCAAAATAGGAAAACTAGTGATGGAGGGACCTATACAGCTGCAGTTTAAGTAAAAGCAGGTGGAATAACCATTAGTTAACTGATTAGGGATGCTTCAGTCATGAAGATCAACCCCAATTTGCTCCTTGATTGAAGGAGAAGGCTTAGTTAGTCTCCCCAATTGAAAGAGAAGACTTAGTTAGCTTCCTCGATTGAAGGAGAATAATCCATTTGAAGCTAATGTCACAAATTTGAGTCAATAACTTAGGATAAGTGGATAATTAGGAAAAATTAACCAAATAAATATGTGTGGGTTGGATAATGACTCCAACATGCCCCTTAAGCTATACTCATGTGGAGGATTAAAAAAAATGCTAGGGCCCCGACAACAAAGCCCATAGGTCACCCTTTACAAAAGTAACTCTAAAATGCTCAAAAGAAATGCTAAGTGAGGAAAAGAGTAAAACCATGTGGGAACAACCCCCCCCCCCCTCCCCCCCACCCCCCAAGCTGAACACTAAAGAATTAACTGACTTCACCATGATGAACTCACCCCAATAGTGAACAGAGGTAAGTGATTTTTTTCTTGGTAAAGTTCTTGGTGAAAATATCTGCAATATGCTCATCTGTGGGCAGTATTGCAGAACAAGTGTCCTGTCATGCACCAACTCCCTGATGTAGTGCATATGGATCTCAATGTGTTTGTTTTTTTCTTCTTCTGTTGAGCAGGATCTATTGATAATTTTATAGAACTTTGGTTGTCTCAAAAAATGACAGTGGATGAAGCACTACCAATCTCAATTTCGAATAAAATACCTTGCAACCAAGCTGCTTGGATGCAAGCATTGACTGCTCCCATGTACTCAGCCTCTGTTGAAGAAAGGGAAATGGCAGTCTAATTTTTGCTAGACCAGAAAATAGGCCCACCACCAAACATAAACACATAGCTATAAGTGGACTTTCGATCTATGCTATCCCCCACCCAATCAGCATTTGTAAAACCGACTAAATCTAGCTCAGAATCTATAGCGTAGTGAATGCCGGAGGATCTAGTACGCTGAACATACTGTAGAATCCTCTTGTATTCCATTCAATGAAGCTCATGAGGCTGCTGCATATACCTTGATATAGCATTCATGGTATAACAAATGTCAAGGCTTGAATGTGTCAAGTATATCAAACTTCCGATCAACTGGCGGTAAACAGTGGAATCCATTGGTCGAGTTGCTTTCCCCTCTTCAAGGATGATTCTTGACAAGAAAGGAAATGGTGAAGCCTTACAATCAGCCATGTTAAACTTAATTAATAGGTATGACACATATTTTTACTGTGTCTCCATTATCCCATCATAGTCTTGAGTGATTTACATCCTGAGAAACTATCTCAGCAAGCCCAAATCACTCATTTCAAAAGCATCATGAAGAGCAATTTTTATCAAGGCAATAGAAGCAAGTGTGGTTCTTGTTATCAAAATATCATCCACATATAGTACTATGATCATAATATTTCCTTCATACTACTGCAAGTATACATTTGGATCAGACTTTCATCTCTCAAAGTTCTGTGAGAGTAGAAAGGCATCCATTTTGACATACCAAGATCTTGGGGCATGTTTTAAGCCATATAATGATTTCTACAACATACAAACCAATGATGGATATTATGTGCAGCCTTCAAGATGCTTCATGTATATATATACTTGCATGTCTCCATGGATAAAATCACTTTTGACATCCATATGGTGCACCTCCCAGTGCTTGGATGCAGCAATGGACAAAAATAGCCTTATGGAATCCACTTTTGCCACCGGTGCAAAGGTCTCATGATAGTCCACTCTTTGGAATTGTGAGAATCCTTTTGCAACCAGCCATTCTTTATATTTTCAGTTTGACCCACTTGCGGAAACCTTTTTCTGATATAACCACTTTCAATGAACAAGTTTCCTCCCAGGTGGAAGGAAAACTAGCTCCCAAGTAGCATTTTTCTGGAGAGAGTTGAACTCTTCATCCATTGCGGCTTTCCATCTAGAATCATTTTGAGCATAGAAATATGACTAAGGATCATATCCAATAATCATATAGAAGGTATCAGACAACAAGGAATCATTGCAATAAAGAGCAATACCTCCTCTTTGAAAATCTGACTGGGTTCTCCTTGGATCTCTAGGATTTCCAACATCTAACCCAACGGAAGAGAGAGTCTTCTAAACCCATTTTGGGAGATGAGTGGGAAAATTAGGATATGATTTAGAACCTGATATATAATTATCATTGATATTAGACATCATATCTCAAATAGTATAGATCACAAATGCATTTTCATCAGCAGAATCTCCATCAGAACAAGAGGGAATTTCAGTAGTATCTTCCTCTACTAGTTCCACATCTTGGAGAGGTTCTTCGAAGAGGACACTTATCTCTATGAATATAATTTTGGTTTTGATATTAAAGAGTTTGTATCCCTTTTAATCCTTTGGATACCCAATGAACATACACTCAATACTCTATGGCTTCAAATACTTCCTCTTGTCAAGTGGGATTCAAACCCTACCATTGGACCCAAAAACTCTTAAATTGGGCACATTCGGTTTGTGACCAAAGTATGGTTCGAAAGGAGTTTTTCTGTTCACGACTTATTGAGGGACCCTGTTCTGAATGTAGGAAGCAACATTCATTGCTTCATCCCAAATATTTCTAGGTAAATCTTTAGCTTCAAGCATGCAGGTTGTCATCTCTTTTAGGGCTCAGTTTTTTTCTTTTCTACTACACCATTCTGCTGGGGTGTGTAGGGAGTGGAGTGCTCGATCTTGATTCTATATTTAGAAGATACTTGAAGCAGCTTAGTATTGATGTACTCTCCTCCATTTTCATATCTGAGAGGCTTTATCTTCCTCCTAGAGGCATTCTCTACAGATTCCTTAAACTCAATGAATCTTTCAAGAACTTCAGATTTTTTCTTTAGGAAGAAAATCCATGTGAATCTAGAGAAGTCATCGATGAAGGTGAGCACACACCTTGAACCACTCATGGATTTTGTAAGAATAGGACCATTGATATCAGAGTGGATCAGCCCCAAAATACTTGTAGCTCGGCTTGCCTTTCCTTTATCAAATTTGTGCTCAGGGTGTTTGCCGACAATGCAACCTTTCCAAATTACACTGGAGTTTTTGATGGTAGGGAGACCTTCCACCATGGAATGATTTTGAATTTGCTGCAAGTATTTGAAATTCAAATGTCCAAATATTTCATGCCGAAACAGTCTGACCTCATTCCCATGAGTCAAAAGGGAGGTGGGACTTGCATCAGGTACAAACTTTTAGAACTGATAGGTTTTAGTTGAATGATTCACTATACCTGTTGCAATGAGTTTTTTGGATGCAGTTTCTGAGATCTCAACATCGTTTGGGTTGAAATTTACTCTCTTCAAAAATCCTGTGTGTTTCATTTGATATACACTCAATAGATTTGAAGCAAAGGAGGCAACATAGAGAACATCATAGAAGCTTCCATGTTCAAGTTTTATAGTACCTTTTCCTTTCAAAATGATTTGAGAATCATCTCCCGTGTTGATGGGAATGCTATTGTCAGAGTCTAGGAATGAAAAGCAATATTTTCTTGCCACCATATGGTTCAAAGCACCAAAGTATATAAGGAGAGCTCTAGGCTTCAAAACATTTGCCATGAGGGAATGTCCTCTTTCGGGTTGGATATTATTCTGATCATGATTTTATTTCTTCCTTGTACCTTCAGGAAGACTCATGTTATTCTTCTCAAGGAGAAGCGTCATAGCATCAAGTTGTTTCTTCATGCATGAGCTTTCAGGGGGAAATCCCTTCCCGCAATAGGAACATTTGAACTTTTCTTTACCGTCTTCTCCTTTTTTCTTGTTCTTTCTTGAACCTAAGGGCTCATCAAGCTGTTGAGGTTTCTCCTTTGGATTTGGAGCATCAAACTTAGTATTTTGGTTCTTTATCTTTCCCTTACCATTTGTAGCTTTGGTTCCTCTAGCATTTGTAGCTTTGGTTCCTCCAGTAAACATTGTTTGATCTTTTGAGGATGTGATGATCCCCATTTGAACAAGCTTATCATGCTCATTTGTGAGAGAATCAATGAAGGAATTGAGGGTTGGCATCTTCCAATTCGGGGTTGTGAGCTTCCCGGTATGAAAACTGGAAACAAAATCAGAGTAATCTGCTCCAAGTTTGGAAAGAATGGAAAGAATGAGCTGATCATCCTCTTTCTCAACTTTGCATTGCTTCAACTAGAGCACCTGGTGCTTGAACTTGGTGAAGAAATCATTCATGGTTTTTTAGTTTCCTGGGTTTAGAGAAATCAACTCATTCTCTAGATGAAAGATCCTCAAATCATGTTTCTTATCAAAAAGAGAATCAAGTTGATCCCAAATTTCCTTAGGAGTCTTCAATCTAGTGGTGTGGAAGAGAAGATCCCAGGAGATTGAAATGCATAGAAATCCATAAGCCTCTTCAATATTTTCCATGTATTTTTCTTTGTCAACAACATGATTAGGCTCTAGTACCCCTGTGTCCATTGTGACTCTATAGATTCCTTTAGAGTGTAGCTGAATCTCCATGTCCTCCTTCCAGTAGTGGTAATTGAAAGGAGTGAGTAGATTCATAGAAGAAGCCATGATGCAATTTTAGCGATTGCAGTGAAAGACTTTGAAAAACTTGTAAAAAACACAAAAAGAGCACCGTGAGGTCGAAAAGGCTGCACTTTTCAAGTTTTCATCACACGAGGATTAGTCAATCAAGCAGGCTTTATTAACAATTCTTTTTTCCAGGAATTATGTGGTAAACTTTCCGCTTTTGGTGCAGAGACGGAATATTTGAGTTTTTTGCACAAATTGCATCATATATCCATTTAGAAATCTTGTTGGAGAAGAAGTGCCTTGTCCCGTCGTCGCTCTGATACCATATGAAAATTGAGTCACTGTAATGTAAGGACTAAGGGACAAATTACAGAAGATTCAAGTATCAATTACATAGAAAAATGACATGAAAACATTGCAATTAGGAGTTGCAGCTGTAAAATTGTTATCATTAATCAAAAGTGAAGATACAATGTGTTACATTGGCATGAATAACTAGACAATTTGAATCCCAAGGAGGTCATTCGAATTGCATACATGATAGAGGCTTAGTTGTTAGTTATCCACACTAAACACATCATTTAGCCACTGATCACAACCATAATTGACTCTAACTAAATCGAAGGCAGTTAAGACTGAGTCTAACTGAATAGAACTCAACTGCATGTCAATAAGTAGGCGAGGGTGCATATTTGACTTTAGTTAGGTGAGATCAAGTGAAATGAACTGAAATGAGTCACCAAAAGTTGTTGGAGGCACCTTAAATTACTCCAGCTAACTGGAAATTACCAAAAATAGGAAAAATAGTGATGGAGGCACCTATACAGCTGCAGTTTAACTAAAAGTAGGTGGAATAACCATCATTTAACTAATTTGGGGCACTTAGGTCATGCATATGAGCCCATTTTTTCTTCTTTATTAAAGGAGAAGGCTCAGTTAGTCTCCTCACTTGAAGGATAAGGCTTAGTTAGCCTTCCTGATTGAAGGAGAATAATCCAGTTGAAGCTGATGTCACATATTCGAGTCAATAAGTTAGGATCAGTGGATAATTAGGACAAATTTACCAATTAAAGATGTGTGGGTGGGATAATTACTCTAACATCTTTGTCAGTGACCTTCATGCGATTACTAGGAAAGATGAGCATTTATTTTTAGCATTGCATCAAATTTCCTCAAAATAGTGGGAAAAGATGAATTCAGTAAGGAAAGGATCAAAGTATTTGTAGCATATGCATAGTAAAAATACCCAAATTGAAATTCTATGATATGGCCAATATCCTCACAAAGCGGTATCTAAAGGGAAACTTTTGTTGGAAAAGGAGGCACTACTTGGTGGAGGGTGTAATGAACATTTCATACTTTGAGGACATTGAGAAGTCATGGAATGTAAGGAATGGATTGGATGGGGAAATCATGCTGATACTCAAACTTTATAAAGGAAATAAGATGAGAATTTTTTTGGAGCACGATAAGGAAATATGTCATATCCAGGAGATAAGTCATCTGTGTGTGTGTGTATCCTCGTAAATATTAAGTTTGATCCCTATCTACAAAAAGGGTGCTTAAAAAAATAATAATAAACTCCTATATAAACTAATAAATTTGGACACAATCAAGGAAATGGTAAAAAGGATGAAAGAGACACATATGGGAGATAAGGAAGAACACAAGAAGAAGAAAAAATGAAAGGAAAAACAATCCACTCTTGAGGAATTATGATGAAATATAAGGGAAAAGGTACAAACACCCAAGAACCAAATAAGAAAAAACATGATTGTGAGGAAGAACGAAACTTGGATTCATTTTAAGAAGATATTGAAAAATGAACATGAAAAATTTAGTGAAGAGGGTTAGGAAAACTTAGTAGAAAACATGGGCACTAGCTTGAAAAATTCAATAGAAATAGAAGGAGAGAAGAATAAGAAGAAATAAATTAACCAAATTCTTATCCCTGGCAGGGGGGAGACATAGACGTAAGGTCAACAATGCATATAAGTTTGAATATATAATCCCATACCAACAATAAAATTCACGTCATAAGAAAATTAAGACATAAAGGAAGGAAATCTGATGAAATGCACTACCTTGGAAATAGGGATCACAAACACTAAAATTCACGTCATAAGGAAATTAAGACATAAAGGAAGGAAATCTGACGAAATGCACTACCTTGGAAATAGGGATCAAAAGAAAAGAATCAGTTAAAACCACTTAACCCATAACAAAGTTAAATAACATTAGATAATGCATAAAATTTAGAAAAACTGAAGAACAACAACAATTAAAACTACTAATACAACCGTTGGACTAAAAGGCACTAGAGCCAATTGAGGAAAATCTAAGATTCCTCAAAAAAAAAAAGATTGTGATACAAAAGCTAGAAAATAGGTCCAATTAAGAATAAATCATTATCCACGGTAAACTCGTACAGAAAAATAAGCACAAATAAAGAGATTATAGGAACCACATAGAATACTCTTATTACCCTTGAAAGCGGGTACTTAAAACCATGATGTCTATCTTAATTCTATCAAACAAACCACAACTTCTTATAGAATCTCGCAATTACAGAATGCATATATTCAAACAAGAAACATTATGACATTAAAAAAACGGAAAATAAAAATAGTGGGGAACTAGTTAATGAGCAAAATTTATAAGGATATGAAAAAAAATTGAAAGATAAGAATACATAGACTCAAAAGTCCAACTGGTTGACCAAATTGGAACAAGTACTGGAATGCACGTTCCATAACATAGAAAGTCTTAGTGGAACATTGAAAGAAGAGGAAATTAGAGAAAAGATGGAATAATAGTTGATCAAACACAATACATAAAGGTTTCGCAATAAACACAAATGCTAGAGGAACAATAGGAAACAATTGAAATCTTGATAGACGTGGCACAAGAAATTTGTAACATCTGCATTGTAGTTGTAACATAATTATATATGGAAACAAATGTGCTATACCACAAATTAGCACTTCAGTGACCTTAATGAAATAAGGATGACCCTAATGGTATAAAAGTTTCCCTAATATAATCAAAATATCCCTAACCTCTCTCTAAATTCCCTTAATATCATCTGAAGGGTCCCTACTCTTTGTGACTGACCTTGAATAAGGTGATGGACCTGTTGACAAGTGTTGAGGTAACGATGGTAGGGTAAGGTTCTAGGGTAGTGTAGGATGGTGTACATGGTATGGTTATGATGTTAGTGTATGGTATGATGTTAGTATGGTATGGTATGGTATGGTATGTTATTATGTTAGTGGTATGCCTATGATGTTATGATGTTAGTGTATGGAATTTAGGTATTTTATGGTATGGTTAAGATATAACTAGGATTTCATGAACTCTTTAGGTTTAGATACATGAAACAAAATGAATAGGGTTGAACATGGATCACAAGTGGAAGTTCACATGCATGCATGATTTAGAGGTAGAAACACATGTATGATGTTATGATGTTAGTGGTATGGCTATGATGTTATGATGTTAGTGTATGGAATTTAGGTAGTTTATGGTATGATTATTATATAACTAGGGTTTCATGGACTCTTTAGGTTTAGATACATGAAACAAAATGAATAGGGTTTAACATGGATCACAAGTGGCAGTTCACATGCATGCATGACTTAGAAGTAGAAACACATGTATGATGTTAGTGGTATGGCTATGATGTTATGATGTTAGTGTATGGAATTTAGGTAGTTTATGATATGTTTATGATAGAACTAGGGTTTCATGAACAATTTAGGTTTAGATACATGAAACAAAATGAATAGGTTTGCACATGGATCACAAGTGGAAGTTCACATGCATGCATGACTTAGAAGTAGAAACACATGTATGATGTTAGTGGTATGGCTATGATGTTATGATGTTAGTGTATGGAATTTAGGTAGTGTATGGTATGGTTATGATGTTAAAAAGTTCATGATAGCCCTACATGGGTTGTTAAGTGAACCATGATCTTTGTATTTCATTACGGATGGATTTCTGAAGGTATATATCTTTCTGATTTTCATAGATACAATTCATTTGTCTTGGTATTGTATGAAGTTTTGATTATCTTTGTAGGATGTCCTGAACAACTTATGATGTGGTGTCTAGTGATTATCTCCCATGGCTTACTGAATGGTTACTTTATCTTAGTTGGATGAGTCATAAATTCTTCCTTAAAGTATTGGAAATATTCAAATAGTCAGTAGGATACGTTAATATAAATATCATGTTCAAAAATTAAGTCAACCATATATAAGGAATATAATAAATATTGTGTTCCAAAATCAAGTTAACCATATATATAAATTTGAGCCTTTCTTCATATTATATACATACAAATAATGTCTTAAAAATTGGCATGCCACATGGCCATAATACAAAATAGTGGATCAAACTGTACATCTGTGTGTATACAAACAAAATGTTACATGTATGTATCCCCCCTATACATTAATTCTATTTATCCCCCCTTTCACTACCACTGTCAATGTCTTGTGAGAAGTCTATATTTATTTTCCGAATGCTCATTGGTGATCCCCAACTTTGAACAAGAGGGACAAATCTCATTTGCGGAGACTGCAGACAAAACAAAATTTGTAAGTTAGTTTACCAACCTAAAAAAATTCTGTGTACATTTGCTCAAATTCCAAACCAATATAACATTTTTACTTACTGTACATGAGTAAGTTATGGTGGGTCGTGGTGTTAGTGATGGTGCCTCACTAGAAGCGACCTTGATTGGGTGCTCTTCAAGCACCACTTGCTCAATGGGTGCACGAAAAACATACTTGCATGTAGAAATAAAACTATACTACATGGAGCGACAATGACGTTTTCAAAGAAAGAGAGACATACATGTACCTTCGGGGAGGAGAGGTGGGTGAGCAACAACCTCTATTGGGTGATATTCAATCACCACTTGCTCACTATCAAGCTGCATAAAACAATATATATTTCAATGTCAGTATATCAATGGGGGCAACAAGGAAAAATATACTTGCATGTACAAAAAGAAATATAAGAAAGATAAACAATATATAAATATACCTGGGGGTCGTGAAGAGGTGTGTAACCAGTGGGTGGAATAATTAACAATGGGATAAAAGGATTTCTATATGCATTAGTGAAGAAGGACACTCGATGGACAACATACTCAAAATTATTTTCCTACGTACAGAAGGATAAATATACAATTAGACAATTTCAAATAATTTAAAAAGTACATGTTGAATCATTAAAAGAAAAATTAAAAGAAAGCGAGACATAAAAATACCTAGTGGGGGGTCAGAGGTGGGTCACCAACAACATCAATTTGGTGCTCTTCAAGCATCACTTCCTCACTAGCATCCTACATAAATTAACATATGCCAATGTCAAATAATAAAAAGAAAATGAGACATATATACTAGATGGACGAAAAATGATGTTTTGAAAAAAAGAGAAACATACATGTACCTTTGGGGGGGGGGGAGGTGGGTCACCAACAACCCGTATTTGGTGCTCTTCAAGCACCACTGGCTCACTGGATGCCTGCATAAAGTAACATATGTCAATGTCAGCAAATACAAATAAAACGAGACATATTCTACATAGAAGGAAATGTTTTCAAAGAAAGAAAAATATACATGTACCTAGGGGGGTGGCAGAGGTGGGTCACCAACAACTTGGATTTGGTGCTTTTCAATCACCACTGGCTCAATAGATTTCTACATAAAGTAACATATGTCAATTTGAGATAATACAAATAAAATGAGACATATACAAGATGGACAAAGAATGATTTTTTTCAACGAATTCGAAACATACATGTACCTAGTGGAGGGGGAAGAGGCGGGTCCCCAATCAAAAAGGTTGTTCTACGAAAATAGATATCATGCTATCGTTCCACTAGCATAGATATCATGCTATGCAACAAACATAAACGTACAATTAGAAATATTCTAATAATTAAAAGCATACATGTTGAATTATTAAAAGGATAATTAAAATCATAATTAAAATAATACCTGTGTTTGGGAATCTTCCTCTAAATGCGAGGGACTTGGCTAGGATTCCACAAGCTCATCCTACCCACCATGCATAAAACATATTGTATCCATATTAGGACGTATTGAATGTTCCAATCTCTACTATAAATATGTAAATAATGGTGAAAAATTAAAAAGTAAAGTTCTTACAGGTAATGGTGAAGCACCAAAACCATATGCAGCATTGACCACTACATGAGTTTTACTTACATATAGAAGTAATTCATAGTCCTGGAACTTTGAAGTTGGCCCATAGCGTATGCCTCCACAAGCTGTGCAAGAGTGTGGAATAACACGATGCTCTGAATGCTCTATGTCTCCAGTGCGATATGTACCTCCAGTATGGTCTGGAGACCTAGTATGTGGATCCTGAGTATGGGATGGGACAGCCTTAGAAGTGCCAACCCCTTGGCCTAAATTTCCTTGGACAATAGTCCCATGTTGAAGCAATGTATATGCCAAGTCGAATAAGGCCTCCTGTGTATCATCAATCATAGGACCCGTAGGAGGATATGCCCTAGGGGGTTTTGGTGTGCGTGGACAGCTTGGCACACATTTAGGATCAGTCCTAGCCCCTTCCCTATCTCGGCGCATCCCATGACCCACACCCTGGAACTCTTAAATATAAAAATAGTTAACATGTTTCCCCAAGATAAATTTTGCATACAACTTCCTTAGGAAATAGAATGGGATTCCTTTATTCCCATGAGGGTCTTCATAAAATACCATGTACCAACAATCCATCCAATTGGCTTTCACGTTTGGCTCCATGCACTGGTATATGGAAATGTGTGCTCGATTGGTGGGCGGAACCAATCCGGTGCTAGGGTCCTGGAATAATGAAAACAAATGGTCTTTGGTAATCTTTAGTTTTTTGATGTCTTTATAGCTCAAACCATCGAAATAGTATTGCCTCATGGATTCTTTGTACGAGCTAATGTTCTATAGTTCTCCATGGGAATTGGAAATTGTGTTTTTATGGTATCCAATGCCTCGATGAATGATTTTCTCAAATGATCCCCCCTTCTAAACCATGAGCTAAGGCACCTCAATACACCCAAATGAGCCAGATAATCTGAATTCTGGTCTTGCTCCCCCTCCATGTTTGGGTTTGTGTCTGTATTTGGGTTTGTGTTCGGGTTTTTGTTCGGGTTTGGTTCTTGGTTATTAGTGGGTTCATTTTGCATATTATCTTCATCATTTCTGTTATCTGTTAAGATTAAAACAATAAATTAAAAAAATGTTTTAATTTGTCGGAATAGGAAATGGTGTATACAATCCTATGTTCTGGCTTATCCCCTTAGCATGCTGGCATACTCTGCATCTACTTACAAACTTCTCAACTTCAAACCTCATCCTTGGCCAAAAATAGAAATGACCCAATTGTCTGAAGGTTTTATCACTCCCAAAGTGACCTGCCATACCTCCATTATGTTTCTCCTGTATCAAGTTCTCTCTCATAGAACACCTGGGTACACACAATTTACTATTTTTAAAGAATAAACCATCTTGTAGGGTATACTCCATCCATGGCTCTCTGTCCACCTCTATTACATTCTTACAATCCCTATAAGCCTCCTGGATATCAATGTCAGCTTCATACAAATCTCTCAAATGCTCAAATCCCAAGACTTGGATCTGAGTCTCCTGCAAAATAAAAAATCTCCTACTCAAGGCATCAGCTAATATGTTTGACTGTCCACTTATGTGTTTCAAAACAAAGGTAAAGCTCTATAATAACTCAACCCACTTGACATGTTTCAGGTTCAACTTAGGTTGCTGCATAGTATACTGCAATGCATGGTTATCAGAGTACAACACAAATTCTCTAGGCATCAAATAGTGCCTCCAATGGTGCTCCAATGCTTCATTGATTGAACAATAGCATAAAAATCCTTGTCATAAGATGAATACTTCTGCTTGGTATCATTCAACTTCTCATTGAAATACATGATAGGATTGTCCTCCTTACTGAGTACAATTCTGATTTGTACTCCACTAGCATCACACTTCACTTGGAAAGGGTGGTTGAGGTTTGGTAACTTCAGTACTGGTTTTTCAATGATCCTCTTCTTCAAGAACTAAAAAAATATTTTCAGCCTATGTTGTCCATTGAAATGGCTACCTATCCTTCTTAATTGTCTCAACGATAGATGCACAAATACCACTGAAGTTCTTTATAAATTTCCTATAGAAAATTTCCAATCCATGAAATCTTCTTACCTCAAATATGTTCCTAGGTGAAGGCCAATCAATGATTGCTTGCACCTTTTCTATATCTATCTTCAACCCATATCTTGAGATAACAAATCCCAAATATACTAGCTCTGTCTTCATGAATGTGCACTTATTCACATTTATCAACAACTTTTCCTGTTGCAGCCTCTCTAAAACATATCTCAAATGTTTCATATGCTATTCTTCTGTTTAGCTAAAAACCAAAATATCATCATGGTAAACTATCACAAAGTTACCTATGAAATCTCTCAAGACTTCATTTATCAATCCCATAAAAGTGCTTGGTGCGTTGGACAACCCAAATGGCATGACTAACCATTCATACAACCCCTCATTTGTTTTGAAGGTTGTCTCCACTCATCTCCTTCTTTGATCCTGATATGATGATATCCACTCTTCAAATCCAGTTTTGAAAAGCATGTTGCCCCACTTAGGTAATCCATCATGTCATCCATCCTTCGTAATGGAAATCTATATCTGATAGTGATCTTGTTAATTGCTCTGGAGTCAGTACACATCCTCCACTCACCATCCTTCTTTGGTGTTAGTACTGTTGGTACCACACATGGACTCAGACTCTTCTAAACCAATCCCTTGTCCAACAATCCTTGGACCCACTTCCTCAATTCTTCATTCTCTTGAGGTGTCAACCTATACGCTGCCTTGTTTGGTAAACTAGCTCCTGGAAAAAAATCAATCTGATGACTTATATCCCTCCTTGGTGGTAATTCATTGGGTAAATCATCCACCACAATGTTACTATACTCATTCAACATCTCCTGAATCTCGTCAGGTAGATTTTCCACGCTAGTGTTCATCATCACCACTCTTGGATTACATACCACAACATAGTTCGACTCTACCTTCTCAATCTGCTGCAAATATTCCTTTCCTAACAACATCAAAACTTTAGGTGTTGACTCTCATGTTGTACTACCTTCTTGTAAAGGGTGAAGTACATGTGTTATCCCATTCTTCTTGAAACTATGACAGTTACTCCTACCATCATGAGTCACTCTCTTATCAAATTGCCACGGTCAGCCTAGCAGTATATAGAAAACATCCATGGGAATCACATCACACAGAATCTTGTCCTTATATGGACCTATTTGGAAATCAACTACAGACTGCTCACTTACCAGGATTTGATATCCTTTATGTAAACAAGATAATTTGTATGGAACGGGATGCTTGGTCTTCTTCAAACTCAACTTTTCCACCATCTCTATGGAAACAAGATTATCGGTACTCCCATTGTCAATCACCATCTTTCAACACTTCCCTTGGACTTTACACATAGTCCTGAATAAATATTTCCTTTGAGTAGGCTTTGCGTGCTCCTTCTCAGGTTTCAACAAGACTTTATTCATCATTAGTGACTCTCCTGTATCTGGAAATACTTCCTCTACTGTTGACTGTTCTTGTTGCTGCTCATTCTGAGCTACATAGGCTCCTCTCTGTCCTACATCTTCTTTCCTTGGACACTAAAATGACTTATTCCCCAACTGATTGCATTTGTAGCATCTAACAACAACTTCTTTGCCTCTTCCTCTACCTCTACCTCCTTGGTAAGGTCCTCTTCTGTTAGAATCACCTCCTCTACCATGCTACTCCTGTTGGCTAGAGTTACTGGACTCTCCTCTTTGTGGTCCAAATCTTCCTCTTCTTGTCTCTTTCCCTCGTCCTTTGGCTAAACCGTCACCTCTATTGAAGCTCTGCTTCCTTACTATCTTTTCTTCTACCCTTAAGGCACATTGATACGCCTCCTCCATTGTTCTAGGTGATATCATGCTTATCTATTCTTGGATATCCATCCTTAGACCATTTACATATCTGGCATCCTTCTCTGCTGACTCTTCCACATATCCATCCCTTAGGTTTAATTTTTATAACTCTTTAGTGTACTCTCTCACTGTTAACAATATTTTCCTAAGGTTTTGTACTTATCTATATAGAATTAACTGGTAATATTTGGGAAAGAACTTATCCCTCATCTTTACCACCATTCTATCCCAGCTTTTTATCAATGGCTTATTCTTCCTCCTTCTTTCTGTTTGCACACTATCCCACCATAAGGATGCATACCCTTTCAACCTAGTTACATCCAATCTGACTCTCTTGTCTTCTTCTACCTCATCGTACTCAAAGTACTTTTCCAGCTCACTGACCTAGTCAATGAGATTCTCCACGATGAGACTTCCATCATAGGTAGGAAACTCTGGTCTCGGCCTTGAAGTCGCACCCAGAATAGATCTGAAATATCTTAACTCTAGTGTTTCCTACATAGGTGAAGCTTCTTCTCTTTACTCTTCATCCTTAGGTTCACTTACATCCCCTACTTCTAGGTCTCTTCGTCTTTCCATTTCCATGGATTCTAGGCGTGCCCTTAAATCCATCATTTCCTCCATAACTTATGCATTCCATCCTAGTCAACCTCTGCCACGACCTCTTTCTTTTCCAATGCATGCAACCATCTCCTCACTCTAAGCCTCTGCAATAACAGTTCTCTTTCACACTATTACAACTTACCTCCCCAATCCTTTTTTGGACCTTGGTCTTTTGGCCATGCTGGTCCTCTATCCAGAACCTCTTAAGCACTCTTCTTTCCTCTTTCATACTTATACTGCTATGCTTCTCTCTCCAACGAGATTCTACTTTCTCCTTCAGAAATTCTACCCACAACCTCAACTATGGAATTTCTCAATAGGAAATCTCTTCCGGCTCTAATACCAAAATTTTTGAAGGTGGGTCTATCACAACCAACCCCAACCAACACTTCCAGGATCTAGTGGCTCCTACACTTAGGAGGACTGCCAAATTTAGCCTAATGGCCAAATTCTTCTCTAAATTTGCCTCCACAGAATTTTTCCTCCACAATTGCTTTTCCGCAACAGAGTTTCCGCAGTTGGGTTGCGGGATGTGGGATCTCGGACTCCCAATGTTGCGCTCTACGACAACCTTCCCAGAATTGGGTTGTGGTATGCGGGATGCCAACTTCCCAAAGTTTCTCCCGTGAAACTTCCTTCCCGAAATTCTTCTCCTGCAATTTTCCTAGCCGTCAGATATTTTTGGCCTTCACTCCGACCGTCGATTTTATTCTTGACACAGACCTCTCAGCTCTCTATGGATCTGTTAACTTCCTCGCAAATTCCATTGCATGATTCTTATGGAACATTAGATATTGATTTGTGGACTCAATCTCCATCGTTCATTCTCTGCAAAAACTTGTTAAGGAAGAAAACCTATGGGTTGCATCGATTGGTCATGAAATTGATCAATCAAGCCTGCAATCTTCCCTATTCTTTAACCTAACACTCTTATGCATGAATCTACACTTTACTTCAACTATTCAAGAAAGAAATTGATGCATGAATTGAAAAACTTCACAGAAATACACAATGTTTGTAGGCTAACAACCCTACAAACACACGGTTAATCCTTCTATTAAACAACAAAGGAAAATGCACACAGCTTAGATCTCTCTCCTTTCGATTCTTCAAAATGATTACAAGTAGGGATCAGACACAGGCCTATCCTCTGTCTACAAACTTATAATTCTAAATGCTAAAGAGTAGAACCCCCTCTACATCTCTAAACTATCTATTTATGCTAAAACGGCTACCCAATTCCTGAGTGGTCCTGCAACTAAAAACAAACACTGCGACGCATGATGAAAACTTCCTTGTCTAAAACAAACTACTAGCAGCTTGATCTCCATGCAGGGAGTTGCTATCCATAATGAGTCCTATGCCACTAATCATAATATGACTCACCACAAAGCTGTTACAAAAGATGCCACAACATGTGACCAACTAATCACATTGTTGGCATGCCATGATGCTCCTGCATCACTCCCCATGCCGGAAAAACTCTATGTTATTGTCCTTCTATCGGATCTTGTCTTCTTTGTCCTCCTAGAGGTTTTGATACTTCACACCATGGAAAATTACTGGGACATCCACCGGCTTGTAATATAGTGGGTTGGACCAAACAATAAAAGAAATTAAGACGACCAACCAGGAGTAGTGGAATTTGGCCTTAATTTCCTCCTATGCTTGCTCGACATCCTCTAGCAGCTCATTCAATAGGTAATGTGACCAATTAAAATCACGCCTTCTATGCACTTCTCTACTAGCTCCATCGTCTTGGCGATGCACTCAGTAGGTCCCATGTTTTGCAACAACTTGCAAGATAAAATCTTTGTAGCGAACCTCACTATGTTGTCCGTAATAGAGGAAATGAGGAATCTTCTATTCATGTAATGAAGATCTTATTTCTCCTTTATCTTTGGTGTATCATTTTTTGTATGTAGATATGGTGCAAGGTCATATCCGTGGCGCAGTATACCCGTTATCATCAAAATGAGCTTAACGTCGACAGGATAGGGTCTATTGACCATAAATAACCTCCATGGAATCATACCAAGAGCTTATTCACATATGTGATTTCCTATTTTCTTCGACCAAAGTGGGGCATAAGAAGTAAGTTAAGTAGGGCCGCACTTTCTATACCGTGAGTCCACTGCATTGGAATGACCAATTGCGGCTCAGGCAGGATGGCCAACATCATGATCATGTAGTTCTTTCTCTCAAATTCTGCTTTCTTCCTCGTATTAGTATCTTCTAATTGCAACTTCACCAGTTTCAGGATTATGTTCATTAGCAGTGGTACTCCCGTAGGGATTAGAGGTGCAACCAAGGAGGAGTGCACTTTTGTCGGAAGCCTCACCTCAGGAATCTTTGCTCTCCTTCGTTGAACATATGGTAGTAAGAGGTTCCTCTCCTCTGTAGTGGCATTTTTGTCTCTTCGCAGTGGTGAAGCTAGTGCATCCTTGACAGGTATGTCCTCAGTGGCCTTATGCTTCGTTGATAACTTTAGTACCCTGACCCGAGGCACTGATGATTCTGGGATGTCCCTCTCCGACACAAACGGTCGCAAACCTGTAACTGGTATATCAACTAGTGGATTTTGAATCGGGGCCAACGCAGAGGCCGAACCGGCCATAGGAACTATCTGTAAGTTTTGTCTCATCATCATTTATGGTTCTTCATCTTGCTGTTGTACCTCTGACGATGTAATTTATTCTTCTATCAGGAAAGGTGATGCTCTCATAACGTCGTACTGCCCATTGGTACTGGAAATGGAAATGACCATTAGATTCGGGTCTCACAATTACAAGCTCTGGTTCGCTCTTCTTCTCTTTGTGCATGCAAAAGGATTGTTGTTGATGAAGGATCATATTTTTAGGGATGCGCTCGTCCAGTATGTGATCATTTGATGGAAAATCGATGTCTTATCGATCACATGGGATTCCCATTCAACGCATTCCAACATTAACTCACGTACTTGAGTTTTGATCTATACCTATCAAGGAAATTATGGGGAGGATGAAGGATGGGACCAAAAAGCATGTCGCCATTCTCCTCGGACTCGTCAAATTAATGACACCTCGCTGTCATAACCGCCTAAATATTTTCAGGTATCCCTTCTTTAATGACGACAAACTGTCATTCCCACTCTTATTGCAATTTGCATGCTCATGTCGCAGACATGCGATAGGATTCTTGTCGATGAAGGCTCATATTTATAGGGATACGCTCATCCTATATGTGATCATTTGATGGAAAATTGACATCTTATCAATCACATGGGATTCCCATTCGACGTATTCCAACATTAACTCACATACTTTAGTTTTGATATGTACCTGCTAGGGAAATTATTGGGAGGATGACGGATGGGAAAAAAGAACATGCCTCCATTCTCCTTGGACTCGTCAAATTAATGACCACTTGTTGTCGTAACTGCGTAAATATTTTCAGGTATTCATGCTTTAATGACCACAAATTGTCATTCCTTCTCTTATTGCAATTTTCATGCTCCTGTTGTAGACATGTGACATAACATTTTCCTTTCCTCTTTTCTCTTCTTCTCTGTCTTTTTTTTTCTTTTTTTTTCCATATATTCCTGCATTACACAGGCATGTCGTGACCATCATAGTAAGGTTTCAGGCGGCTTCCATTTATCATTCCTGTGACTGGCACTCCATCCCTCTTGTGCAATTTCATTGCGCCTACGTCAGTGATATGTGTGACCACATATGGCCCTAGGCAATGCGTCTTCAGTTTTCCTGGATGCTTCAAAAATTTGTTGTCGTACAAAAAAAGAAGTCCTCCAACTTTGAAATGCTTAGTTCTAATATGGTGATCATGCCATAATTTTTGCCTTTGCTTCTCTATGTTTTGATGAAATCCTGCAATGAAGTGTTCTTCTTCCATCTGAACAAGTTGTGACATCCTTTTCTCAATGACATCCACATCTGTCATTTCCTTCAGTGCAACAATTCTTAAGCTCAATACACTATACTCCATCAGCACAACAACTTATTTCCCATACACCATTATGAATGGAGTCTGCCCTGTCATTCACTTGCAAGTTGTGCGGTACACCCATAGCACAGCTGAGACTTTTTGATCCTAATCATCTCTACATGCATTGCATACCTTGGTTAATGCATTCTCCAGGATCTCATTGAATGCTTCAACCGTTCCATTCGCATGAGGATAATAGGGTGTCATCTTTCTATGCTGAATCTGGAACTCTGCAGTAAGATCATCAATCATTTTGTTCACAAAATGAATACCTTGGTCAATTAGAAAAAATTTCGGGTAGCCGAATCTAGTCACCACATTTTCAAGTAAAAACTTTGTCGCCATCGTAGTAGTGCAATCCTTAACAGGCATGGCTTAATCCCATCTTGTTAAGTAATCCATTTCAATGATAATGTAGCGTGCACCAGTCCTTTTCCCTAGCAGACTGATAGGACCCAAAAAATCAACGACGCATTTATCAAATGCTTGAAGGGTTATCTGCGACCGAAGCAGCAACTCGTTGCGTCACAATGGTTTTCCTGTCCTCTGGAAAACATCGCGACACCGATAGAAACTCTTAGTGTCCATATGTATGGTTGGCCACCATAATCCAGCTTGCAATATCTTGCACACTATTGCCTTTCCAGTGTAGTGTCCTCCTGGGACACCGACATGTGCTTCACTCATTATCCACTGTCGTTCATGGTCGAAAACACATCGCCTCAATATTTCAGTAGGGCCCATCTTGTATAGGTGTCCTACAATCAATGTATAATTAGTGACTTTGACCACCAAACATTTCTTTTGCATAGTGGTGAACCCTTTAAGTGCAGAGCATGTGCTTAGGAAGTGGATGATAGCATTAAACTCCTTATTCTAATCATTAATCATGGTGACCACAAATAGTTGTGTGTCGAGAAGGTTATCCTCCAGACTGGTTGGTTCTTCACCACTTTCTATCCTCGACAGGTGATCAGATCCCACATTCAGTTGACCAGGTTTAACAGATTTCAAAGTCAAATTCTTGAAACAGGAGGGGCAATCGACAGATCTTCCCCACCCCAACACTCGCTTGTTGAACAAGTATTTTAATGCCGAATGATTAGTGTACATTTTAAAATTTCCACCCAACAAGTGTCGGCATTTCTGTAGTACATAGAACATGGCGATGCCTTCTCTTTTTGTCATAGTATAATTTTTCTCTGTCGTTAACAATTTTCTGCTAGAAAAAGCAATAGGGTGGTCAAGCGCACCCTCACCTGGTTGTGTCAAGACTATGCCGAGTGCGATAGAGGATGCATCAACATGGACATGGAATCGCTTCTTCCAATTGGGAAATACCAGTATTGGCATGATGGCCATCTTGTTCTTTAATTTTTCCAAGCTTTCCTGGCAAGCTTCTATCCACTGAAACTTCACATCTTTCTTCAAAAGTTTATCCATAGGTGTAGTTATCTATGCATACCCTTTGAATAATTTACTATAGTAGCCTATGTGTCGTAGCACTGATCTGAGTTATGTGATTGATGTAGGTGGTGGCAATTCAAGGATAATTGCAACTTTCGTTGAGTCGACCAAAATTCATTCATGACACACAACATGTCCCAACAACACACCAAATTGTGCACAAAAAATACATTTCTTTGAATTAAGCGTGATTTGATACTAGCGATAGTGGCCCAACATCATGCGTAGACTCTCAATGTGGTCATTTACTAGACCAAACATAGTCCAATCATCAAAGTAGAACTTAAAAAATTTATGTATGAAATATTTGAAAGTAGAAACTATTATTCTAGAAAAAATAGCAGGTGCATTCTTAAGTCCAAAGGGCATTACCGTATACTGGTAGCATCCCCATTCTGTGATGAAGGTCGTTTTGTGTCAATCTTCCTTCACAATTTTGAATTGGTGATAGCCAGAGAAGCATTCGGTGAATGAATACATCTCCTACCCTCCAATGGTTTCCAATACTTCATCACTAAATGGTGTTGGGAATGGATTATGTAGGAATGGATCGTTCAACTTCCTTAGGTCAACACAGATCCTGACTTCTCCTGTTGCCTTATTATCTTGGATCATTATAGCACTGATACATTCTGATTCCTCAACATGTTCAATGATTCCTGCGTCGAGTATGTGATCCAATTCTTCTTTTACCTTCTCTTTACACCTTGGATTCGACGTATAAGGTCAATGTTTAACTGGTTTAGCATCTGGTTTCAGGGGTATTTTCATCTCCCCCAGATCTCCTACTATTCCCTTCTTCTATGAAACGGTGGTAGAGAATAGGTCTTGAAACTCATGCAGCAAGTCCATGATCTTTGATACTGTCTCATTGTCCCAATAATCTCCTATATTAGCAAACTTTGGGTTTTTAGGCAAGCCAATGTTAACTTTCTTGATTTTTAACGTCTTGAGAAACTGGTCGCTCGAGATACCACTTCTTTTGAGTTCGCGTGTTCCCCCTGACTTTGGTATGTTTATGTTAGTCAGATTATCATATGTTTCTCCAGCTAGATTGTAACAAGCCATCCATTTCTGGATGGTCACATTGCATTGGTGGGAACTCATCACTTAGACAGGGATTTCAATGAATATTTTTTCCTTAATCGCTTGAATTGCAACATCAACTGTCGGTTGATCATCAACAAATGCAAAGGTGTGCGCAAACTGTGTAACTACCTCATCCCAATCTTGAGTTCCTTGTTGCAACTGGATGGACGTATACTAGCTTTCGGCTATCATTTCCAAGGTGTGTATCAAATGATGGACCCATTCTTGTCGTGGGTAGTCTACAAATGCTGTTTGAAACTGATTCATGTGCTCGACAGGGTTTAATAGACCTGTGTACTTATGACTCACAGCGGTGAATTCTTCACCAAATCTAACTTCCAACAATATTCTACACTGTGTCCATTCTGATATGGATTGCTTATGTGTACCCCACCATCTAGTGGGCGTAGTCTTTAGTACATAGTCTAATGTAGACAAGCGATGTGATTCTGTTATGATTCCTTAAAAATCACTTAGGAAGGTTGCAAGATTAGGTAAGCCCTCATATGTGGGTATCTCCCTTGACTGATGCCCCACTCGTTGCACAGACCTAGTAATCCTGGAGCATCTCTGCATAGAGACTTCATGCAATATGTTCTGCCATTTCTCGAAGGCCTCTCCTGAATCTGATGTGCATGAACTAGCACTCCTCTAGATCAGGTTTCCATCTGTTGTTGGTTTTACATAGTCATCTTTTAAGGTGCTAACATTAAAAATATGGTCTACATAGTCACCTTGTCCTTCACTATTGACTGGTTATACATACCTATGTACCTCCAGTGGATCAATGGGTGACACTATCCTCATCTCATAATTATCGAATGAGAGGATCCTCTTCTTGAATTTTATAATGGTCAGATTATCTATGGCCCAATATATCCCTAGAAGCACGGGATATTGGTTCATGTCATCGACAATGTTGATGATTTTAAAGTCCGTGAATGTGTGCAACCCCTCAATGTCGATAGGGACTTGACTTAGCCTACCAATTGGTAGGACCTTCACCTAATTTGCAAGCCTCAACTAGACAGGGGACTAGTCTAAGCATGACTTTCCCATGCTTTATCAATATTTTCACCTCAGAATATTGACGTCCCACCCCAGGTCTAGAATAATGTAATCCATGTCATAATCCCCTATCTGTGTAGTCATTCTTAACTCGCACCCCGTTTTGAATTTATTTTTGACATGGTTAACCCTCTTTCCAGGTTGTGACTCAACTAGGATTTCTTCTGTCAGTGCTTGAATTTTTGCGACAACATATTTATCTTGAATTAGCTTTAACAAACTTGACAGAAACAAATTGATCTTACTAACCTTTTTCGATATATTCTTCTAGAATAGCTGTTGGAATCGTTTAGGAATCTCCCTGACTTCGATTGAGGTCGATAGCTATTCTAGATCCAAAAACTCTGGTCGTACGTCCAAAAATACTTGCTTATATTTTTTAAAATCGAATGGTATTTTCTTCTGTGCTGCAGGTCGCTCCTGTGATTTCCCCTACGGTTGTTCTTGCGGTATATTCCTATCATCTCTGGTCACAACACCTCCTCATCTTACGACATCAACGCTTGGCTCTCTTGGCTCAACAGTAATCATATGAACATTAGGGTTAGGATTTGGATTTGGATTTTTCCAGGGGTTAGGACATGTGATGGTCCGAGCTTGCCACTTTGCAATCAACTAGGGACATTGCTCCACATTATGGTCCTGCGCTTTTAACTATGAACATGTATTTGCAGGCTCTTGGAAATATCTGGTATAATGGTCTGGTTGTCCATAGTTATAGCATACAAATTGACCTCTTCCTCTGCCAAATCCTCCTCCTCCTCTGCGTCTGAAGTTTCCATCCCCCTTCCTTGCAGGTGTGGTGGGTAGTGATTTTGTGGTGCATACAGGTTTTGCAGTGCATACTGGTTTTGATACTGGTTTTGTGGGAAAGGCCCCGGCTGGTAGTGCACTTGTTCCTCTTCATCCTAAGCCTTCCCATCATTCTTCATCAAATAGGTGTCTACTGTCTTCTCCTTCAGAAGTTGATATGCTCTACAATCCTTCTAATCATGCCCTACTGATTTGAAAAATTTTCAGAAATAGTTGGCTAGGGTACTTAAAATATTCTGTAGTCAGTCCTTGTCATGATTCCCTCTAGTCTGGCATATTTGGCACCAGGGTATCCCATAAGTACTGAATGAATTAAGTGCACCCGATAAGATATAGTTCATGTACGGTGAACAATTATCCTTGGTGTGTTCATCCGTTCGACATCTTGTGCACCACAAGTCCTCTTGGGCTTCTTTTCCCTTCTTGATGTCTTGAAGCTGCACAATCAGATTATGCAACTGCAACTGAATCTGTATCATTCCTATGCCACCATCTCTGAATGACGAGGATTCTAGCTTGATCACTAGTTCTAGCGCTTCTGTCTACGACACAATATTCTGTTGCATCAAAGGAACTTGAATGTGTGGTCATTAGAGGAAATTTCAACTCAAAATGGGCCTTTTAACTTTTAATCAAATTCCATGTCATCATGTGTTAGCCAATGAAATTGCTTTAAATTTGAAATACCGTATAGGTCTTAAACACTTTTTAAATATAAATTTGGGGATAGGTATCGTAAAAAAAACTACTTTTTGTGTTTGTATTTTTGACATATCTCCCTTTGTTTTTACTCAAATTTCAATTGGGAGAGCTCGTTGGATGCGAAATTAAATTCTCCATCCAACGAGTACCCACTCGGCATACTTTTGACGGACCCCGCTACCCCAAAAACAAGAAATACCTGAAAAAATGGAATGATGACAATCATCCACTAGTCACAATACTACCACTGTTAGTATTAACAATTCTTTCAGGAGATGAGACTCTAGAGCTTACCTCTGGCGATACTCCTGGTGTGGTGTAGTTGCGTCCTGATCTTGGTGTCTTTGCAGATTCTTCAAATTCTTTTGCTCTTTAGAAATCGAGCTATAGTCTTCCTCTTCGTCACAATGCCCTTCTTCTATCCATGACTCAAATTCATACTCACTTTCTTTAAACAAACTAGGAGTTCGTCTACATCCTACTATCTTTCTTCTCTTTCCTGATTGAAATCGCCTTCCACTCCTTAGGAATCCAACTTCTAGTTCAAGTTTTGTACTTCCTGGGAACATCTAAGTTCACCATTTCCCGTTTTCCCTACAAGTCATGTGTGACATATCCCCTCCTCTGGATATGAGGCTCAACTACTCAACTACAAAATACCCTTCTCATAGACGAGCATATTTAGCCATGTACTTATAGATAAGTACCTTCTTCGTGGTCCTTGGAAAAATTTTCTTTTAGCCTCATTATATGAGGTTATCATCTCAACTACAAACTCAATAATATACCCTTGCAAAATACCTTCGACCTAAAAATCAACACCTCTAGAGACGGGGTTACTTACACTGGTTATCTCACGAATCAGTTAAGCACTCCACTCGACCATTTTTATTCTATGGAAATTTGTCTATTGAGTCGCCAATCTTGACAGCAACTCATGCAACACAATAGGAAAGTTTACGAAGAAGATCTCATGAATATGAGAGTATATGTACCGGTCTATCCTATTTTATATTCTAAATAGTGATCCTTCTCTCTCTTCTTATGCAAATGCTAACATCTTAGATTCCAACCAATCCTCTATTTCCTTCTTTGTCGGATGCCACAATATTTCCCTCGACTCAAATGATTAAGGATCCTGGAAACGGAACCATTTGTTGGCCTACTTTTCCACACTCTCGCGACTGAGGTTCAACAACAACACAATACCAACAAAACACCCAAAGACATCGGCCCAATGGAGCAAGCTCAATAGACAACACCTGTGAGGAACACGTAGTCTCACTCGAGATATCTTAATGTGTAACTTCCAAAACCATGTTTCTACAGTCAGAGAGGGATTACAGTCCCTTGGCACACAGCCAAGGCGCTCGACATAGTCGAAATGATGGAGTATTTTTCTACTCAACAGTGGCGCGGTGGTGCAACACAGCCAACGCACGACACAACATTGTCCTTGAAAACTTAACAACTGGTGCAATGGTGTGACACAGATGATTCCTTAATATTAAATGACAACACAACGATTGTATTACAACTTAACAGTATTTTAACATGAATTAATACACAGTCATTGACGGTGATTTAATCATTCATTCATTCACTGTTTTTATCAATATTGTGACATTCATTCAATAAATAACCATAAAAATGAAATATAATCAAACATTAAACATTAACTGTTAAACATTCAACAATCAACATTCATCAACACAGGAAATAACATGGAAACCCATCCGGGTAAAAACAACTAAGGTTCTCTTCATCTGGCATGAGAAATATATGGCACTTTGCAGTCTACGACTTACAGACTGTTTTGAGATATGTCTATTTAACTCAGAATCTTATTTCTCTCATGCTCTCTGTCTTATGATTTTCTTCTAACTACTCCTACTTATCTACACACAGCCTGGATAGACTCTTCTACTCTACTATCTACGCACTCAGCTGCAGAATGACTCTACAAAATGGTCTACGCAAACAGCTGCAGATCCGTGACTCAACAACCTTCTACTATTAGACTCCTGTCTGATCTCCTCAAAGATACTTCTACTATTACCAACTGAACCAACAAAACTACAATCTTTCTGAAGCTAACCCTTATATAGAATGTGTTCCTCTTATTTATAGTGTTTACAAGACCACTCAGGGTTGACTGAGTACAAATAAGTTATTACAGTCATAAATAGCCACAAAATATCTTCTATTACATTAATGATAATATCTTCTATTACATTAATGATAGGCCATACTAACCGCAAAACGTCCTGCATCATATTATTCATAGGCCATAACTAGCTACAAAAAATGTCCTTTAGTCTTCCATCGACTCGAGCACTTGCACTCCTTCTTGACATGTCCCCTTCCGGCCTTAACTCTTCTACCTGCCAATATTCCATCGACTCTAGGTGCACTTTTCCTCGTCGCACCATTCCTTGTTGCAGCTTTCTCTATTTTGTGCTTCCTTCTCTTCTATTAGATGCTTTTACTCCGTCGCGTGCCTACGCTTCGGTTTCTTCCTTTATCTCTATCGTGGCCCAATACCATGGATGATTGATCTGATTTCATCAGTATGATTCTCTCTCTTATGGATGATTGATCTGAGTAGTTTATATATTATGTTTTGTTTTTTAGGAGTTTATTAATTTTTTGGGGTAGAATCTAAATTTTAAAGTATTTAAATTGTATTTTTGAATGTACAAAAGAAGTCTACATCCTCAAATTATTCTATAACACTTATATTAAGCAATTTCCACAACTAATATTAATATTAATTTTTAGGTCTGACAAATATTTTGCAAAGACTATACTGTCAAATCAATGATGCAGGAGACTATAATGTTAAATCAATGCTTTAACCTGTTATAAAATAAAAATTTAAAATTTAAAATAATTCTAAACCAAAGTTGATCTCAATAATAATTAATCATCATCATAAATATAAAAACACATTTTGAAAACAATATACACAGTTTTTATAATTATTTTATACATTTTAAAACAATATACACAGTTTTGACAATTAATACTTTACCATAGCAATATTCCCTGCTATGGCCTGGACTGATAAAATCAACTTATTACATAAAATCAGCCTTATTTGAGATAAAACGAATAAGCGTCTGTAATAATAAAACTAATTTTAAAGACTAAAATAAAATAATAAAACAACAAAAAATAAAGATAAAACGAAAAACTGTCCGTTACTTGGTGGCATATTTGAGAGTCCACGCCTTAGCTGTCTCGTCAAAACGGGTTCTGTCGTTATTGTAAATATGGGCAATTTCAGGGACAAGAGGATCTTGAGTGTTAGGGTCCATTAGCAGAGAGCAAATTGACAATAGTACCTTCGAAATCGTTACTGCAGGGCACCATTTGTCCTTCAAAATCTCAAGACAGATGCTACCATTAGAGTTCACGTTTGGATGATAAATCTTGGTGTTGAAAGTGACCCTGGGAGGCTTGAATGGGTATTCTCGAGGGAACTGGATGTCAATGCTAAAAAATCCCCCAGTAAATGCGCTATCAACTGGCCCCATAATGGTTGCTTGCCAGTGATAGATATCATCCCCAATGGGTTCAGCGCTGCTACAGAATGACGGCATATTTCTCTCGAACTCCTGAAGCTCCTTCATTATACGCTTAGTGGCCATTGTCTTCCAAACCTGTGTTCTTCAAAACCCTCTTTACTTCCGACGCTGTTCTTGATTTAGATACGATCCAGTCGAATGAAATTTAAAATGAGACGTTGGAGGAGAGTTTATATATACATATATATATGTTGCTGGTATATAATCAAAATACAAAAAACGTAGTCGGCGGGATTCACTAAAGGTTTGACCATTTGTCCATACAAACTGTTTGTTTGATGTCAACCCATTTCATCATAAAAATAACAATTTTTTTTGGACTAAAGAAAGGGGGCCGAGATGTTAGGAAGTCTATAGGGTGAGCCTTTATCTTAGGGGTTTTTAGCCTTTAAAACCTTGTCACGAGGGCTAATTCTACCCCATTTTTTTGAACCTTTGACCTATATATATATTTATTTATATTTATATTTGTTGTTTAGATATAATCAAAATACAAAAAACTTGGTTGGATTCATTAAAAGTTGACCAATTGTGTGCACGCAAATTCTGTTTGATGTCAAACCATTCCATCATAAAAAATACATTAAAAGTTGACCAATTGTGTGCACACAAATTATGTTTGATGTCAAGTTATTCCATAATAAAAAATACAAGCCTAGATGTCGGGAACCCATCGGGGTGAGATTTTATCTTAGGGGTCCCCTAGCCTTAGAACCTTGTCACAAGGGTCAAACCTACCCCCATGTTTTTTGAACCTATGGCCTTTAGAAAAAACACAAATTCTTAACCATTAGGCTCACTCAAGTGCTTCAACCAATAACCAATTACTAAAAAAATAACAAAAACCATATGAAAAGTAAAATCATATGAAAAATAGAAATCTTAACAAATACTTAAAAAATGACATGAACAAAATGAAAGTTAAGAATTGTAGAATAGTTTTTTCATACTCTCATTTTTTTACCAAACTCCTATGTCCCTTGTGTGTGCCAAGGGCTTGCCTTTCCTCATAGATCTTTCACTCATAGCTTGAAAGTATGTTCCCATTATTTAACTTGTTGACCTTGCTCTATTTATTTTGGTGGAAATAAAATTTATCCACTTATAATAACCTTTATTTCCTTTTCATATTTAGACTTGAAGTGTATAATATTTTCAAATGCTTTTACTATTTATTATTGAAAGAATAGCCTTGAAATTTAGCTTAGATCCATTTTAAATCCAGATCTATCAATGCCATAAGGGATTTAATAGGGGATCTAATTTCTTAAGGTGTAATATTTTAATTTTTTTTTTAATTTTAAATTTTCTACACATAAAAAATAACTTACACTTTAAGCATTTTGATCCCTCTAGAATCTTGATAGATTAGAGTTTAAGATGAACCTATGTGCACCACATAATATATTTATCACTCTACACACCTATAGTCCTCATTCACAACACTTGACTCCATGTATCTACCATGAAACCATAACAAGATATTAAACCTACTTGTCCTTATCAACACATATATATACAATTTGCTTGTCATTTTAATATGGCAAGAATTCACACAATTGTCCCACACCTACACATCACTTTACTCTGAATGTATACACTATGACTTCACTACAAGTTATTGTACATACTTTTCATTGTCACCATATTGTGATGCACTTCACTTGCCACCTCAATATATATAACACCTTGTCACTTCATACATTGAGATTCCTTGGAAACATTAAATGAGACCTCAATGAAAATGAAGGAAATTCAAGAAAGGAGGACCAATTAATTTCCATGTACTAAGAGTGTGTTAAAAAAGCATCAAAAGGAAGGGACCTTTGTATGATTCCCTACTTCCATTCCTTCATGGGAATTCCTCAATACGATCCTCATTCATCATCTTCTCTTTTTATGAAGCCACAGATTAAATGATTGTAATTATCTATAGAATTGATTTATTGTTAATTAGTAACATTGCAAATTACTATTAGATGGTGTTGTAGACAATCTAGTTGTGAAAATGGATAAGCATTTTATCATTTCAAGCAACATGTTGCATCTACCTTGTCCACATATTGACCCCCATGTATATCATTGGTTCTCATTTGCATGTTTCATTATGATAAGGAACAAGGAGACATGTAGCATTCCAAGAAGAGAAGTTTGCCATGAGAATATAAGTGTGCCCCCCCCCCCAATACAACCCTAGCCAACGATATCAAAGAAAGTGCATAGGCCTTGAGGACAATACCCTCTAAAATAATGCTCTGGGAAAATATACAGCCCCTCTTGAGACATTACTATCTCAACATGAAACATAGAAAAAAAGTGTACACCCTTCTAATCCAACTAATGCATCTATTATTAATATTTCTATGGTGAGGTACTGCAACTTTTCCCTCTCTTCACAACAAACCCAACCACTTCCTAACTGACATAGGATTACTCAAACATTGTTAACTCTGCCTAATCCCTCATCCAGTCCCTCGTCCAACCCGCTAGTGTGGAAACCCCATCCACATATGTCCAAATCCTCAACACAAATCCCCCATCAACTTGCATAATACAAGGAGCAGGGACTCTTCTCCCTCAGGAGTCTTGTAGCTCCTTTCGAATGCTCCCTCGAAGTTTGACTAGGGAGTGTTTGTACTGGAACTCTAGGGAACACAACATGTAGGTCAAGTTTTCCCAAAAGGGCTCACTATCCGATTATAACAATGACAAGGCTATTCATCATGTCTCGGGAACACGAAGGAAAATTGCATGGTAATTACACTACCCAAAAGGGATTCTTTCCCTTAAATACAACCATGCAACTAATATTTCTACTCTACAATTCCATCTAGATTCCAACATAATTATATATGGAAACAAATTGGAACTTCAATGACCCTAATGGCACCCTAATCTAGGTGACGCTAATGGCATCAAAGCCTTCCTAATAGCATCTATATATCCATATCCTCTCTCTAAATTTCCCTAATTTAATACGAAGATCCCATAATCCTTGTGATAGGCCTTGAATCAAGTGTTGGAGGCATCCATATGTGTTAAATCCACCTCAAAACAAGCTATCAACTCTTTTTGGCTTAATTTTCCACAAAGACATGATGGTTTTAAGCTAACACACACCCTTCCTTCATGCAATATCTGTGTACCCACTCCTTTCCTTCTTTGAAGGTGTGTGTGCCGTGGAAAATACATAAAATATATATAAAAAATCTTGAAAATTTCAAGATTCTTTGGTTCAAAAATAAGTTTTTCAAATATAACTTCGTAAGACCACCCACCAAGTATCTCAACCATTTCCAAAAATGTATAAAAAAAATACATAAATAGATGATATGGAGGAATTAAGAATCCATAATAAATCTATATTGGAAGAATTGGTCCTCAACCCTAGATTTTTTATGTCGAGTCCCACTCAAAAAGTGCTATTGATGAGGATTCATTTTCCGGGCCTTTATTAGTGAAGTTTATTCACTTGTTTGGATTCCATAGTTTGTCCTAGAGGGAGTTTGAACTGTTTTGAGGAGAAAAGGAATTAGTTTCTTTTGTGTAGAGGGACCCATACATTTACCAATAAAAAAACAACAAGTATTTGTTAACATAATGTTATGGTCGACACCACGAGAACCAATATCTAAGTCCCTATACACACGAGCCATTAATTCCTTGACTACTCCAAATATTTCAAAATTCCTCTTGGAAAATGTATGGTAGCCAAACAAGAGAATAGACATCACTGATCAAGGAGAAAATGAATTCTAAAAAACATGGGGTTTTTAGGGAGAATGGACATAAAAACTCTAGGATCCGGGTGTTATTCTTCTAGTATAACCTTACTAATGGATGCTTGGTGCCCCAATATCATCCACATACATACTATTTATAAATTTGACTTGGATTCGATTTACTGTAGGAACCATTCACAAATAATTTTTTATGTTAAAGTAACATCTCACACCAATAATATTTTTTAAATTGTTATTGATGAAGGGACCTCGACTTGTGTCAAGTCATTATCATGCCAGAAAGATTTGGGATTACCCACATTAGTCCCATCCCATACTATTCTTAGAGGTTTTAATGAACATTTGTTCCCACCTCATGGACCTATCGATACTTAGTCAATTGATTTGTGTGGTAAGAGAGTTACAATTGAAGTTGAGGTAGTGGATGCACCCATAAATTACAATATTATTTTGGGAAACATTTAGATACATATTTAATAATGATGATAGTATATTAGATTTTATGATTGATTTAGTTTCCTCATAAGGGGAAAATTGTTACAATTGATCAATTAGATCACTATATCCTTGACGCAAGTAACAACTCGAATGTATCCTTCATTGGGGATTTTCAAAAGGTAATTTAGGATGTTGGGGTTGGAATTTTTAACGAGTCTTCCCTCGTCGGATATTTTGCACTCCCTCCACTAATACCCACCACTAAAATTATTGTAGTGTTCACCATAACATCTACAACCTACTTCCCATTATCTATTTTCCCCAAACCCATTCTAGTGATTGACGATATGACATCACATGTAGTTTCATTAGAATGTTTACTAGTGGAAAATGATGAAGGAGTGGTTCCCAATTATTAGGAATGGTGTGTCTATAGGAGTATATTACCCTTATCTTCCATAGAAGTTTTGTACCAAGTTGTTCAAATGGATTTGATATATTCATATCAAAGTCTTCCCTTGTAGGAGGAATATGACCCGATCACTTCACCCATATGGTTCATTAAATATCCCACCTCACATGATTTCTTGGATGAAATATTACCTTCACATGAATCTATCCTCAAATTTATGAACATTCAGTTACACCCACATAAGGGCATGTTTTGTGGGGTCACTGGGAGACTACTTGGCTTAATTATACCCAAATATAAGAGCATGCCTCACAAGTACCTAGATCTAATCAAGTATATTTGGAAAATTGCATATAGGTTTAGATTGTTCCTCCATTTCCATGCATTTAACCTTTTTCCCCCAAATTTTCTGTAGGGTCAAACCTGTTGGAAGACGGTGCATCATTACATCATGTCAACATTTTCCACCATTATGACATAAGATACTACGGGACATGGGACACCATATTCAACACTCTATTTACATCTTGGTTCCCATGTTGAATTTTTATACTTGGCCTAAGATCCTTTTTAGTACAGTCATGACTTAGAGTTTTCGACCACATATTTTTCTCTCATAATATTCTGGCCATTTCTTTATGGGTTATCAATTTACATCAAAATTTGTAAGAATACCTTCTTGCCTATATATACCTACTAATTTATTGCTTATTGCTTATGTTGATTCTTCATCACTGCAACCACTTTTGTTTCTTGTCATTTATAAACCTTTTGTCTTATTTAATTAACTATTATCCCATGGAGGAAACACCCTAAAAAATGTACACAACTAGCTCAACTCATTTTTTCAACATTAATATTTTCTCAACATGTCCAATGTGCATTCCCTTGTGACACTCCCTTCCTCCTATGTAATATATCATTCTTTTTTTTTCAATATTATACTGAAAAGGGAAAAAAAATATAAAATATAAAATCCAAAAAGGGGAAAAGTGAATCCATTTTTAATTTCATCCTGAAAAGAAATAGAAATAGTCAGTCTTTATCTCCCTTAAACAGGACACATATTTGTGTCAGTTATTTGTTCACCAAGTTCATGAGCATTTTCATTAGGAAACCGTACATGATTCTAAATTTTACTCCACCAATGGGTTATGCTTCCCACCATTATGGGGAATCCATCAATGCATTTGGCATTGGTGGATTTCATCTAGAGTATTATGTTGTCGATTGTGACTATGCATTGATTTATGTTCTCATGGGAAATTCAAACCCATGCCACCCATTCCTTAAATATTCTTAACCAATCATGTTGGCCTTCCTTGTTCAATATAGAGTGATTGATATTCTCATATCTACCCAGTCATATCAAAAATTTGATATTTGTTTCATGTTGATTGATGTTTGATGCATTAAATCCCTCCTTCAAATGAACCTCTACCTATTGATGTCAATTCACTATCTAGGAAGCGGGTCTAGAAACCTTGACATAAATTGAAACTCATAGTCATTAGTGGTAGGTATCCTTACAAGTTCTAATGGGTATACATCAATGACACCTAATCATTTGATTCTACAAGTGTTTTAACCCATATAATTTATTTACACTTGTTAGATTGTATTTAGGACCTTAGATCCCATTATAATTATTGATGGGCCTATTTGCATCTTTTAATTTTATAATTCTATGATTGGTGATCAAAGAGTGTTTTATCATGCTCAACATTAGTCCATTTATTCACATTTTATAGGCTCGTAATATTATTAGTTTGGATGGAAGACCTTGGGAACAACAGTGGTATCACTCATAGAATATAATTGTATGAGTTGCACAACATTAGACTTCCATGTCGAAGTATCATGAATATACTTATATATTTCACTCCTCATAGTGCCATTATTACATTTTATATGTACTTTTCAAATGGATCCACTGTGTATTATTCGTGGCCATGCTTGTTTACTACTAAGCATGGGTATCCCTACCTCAGGAATCTATTATATATTTGGGAAAAGTTTCATTTTCTTGCATGTACTTTCAAACTCTTTTACCTATGGTTCTCCTCCTTAACCGTTCATCTATGATTACAAGTTATTTAGTCAATTCATTTTGTTCATGAACATCACTTCTAACCTCACACAGTAGGTAGAATTTGTTACAATAATATTTAACACCATTAGTGACAAAGGTCAAAAGTGGATACCAAGTTTGACCTCAGAATTAAAATTCATCTAAAACACTAAAGTGAAGCACTATTTCATGCCCTGGTCATTATTTTTCTTGAAGAAAGGTGTGATTGGTTAATAGTTCGAGCCCTAATGAGGTGACCAAGGTCATCTAGTTGATAATATGAAGCTAAGAAGTGTGACCATGATCTTAAAGTAAATAAATATACATGAAAAAATTTAATTAAAGGTGTGAAAAGATTAATTATGGAGAAAATGTGAATTAGTTGCATGCAACATTGGGATTGTCACCCACATGGAAATTATCACCATTCTCACCTAATCCAAGTCTATAAAAGAGGCCTTTGGGGTAAAGACTAGGGAGGATAATTTTGTGAAAGCACAAGCTCCAAGAGAGCAAGAGTATTCATTAATTTAATAGTTTGGTGATCAATGGTAAGGGTGAAGGAAAGAGAACCAAGATGTCGTAGGAGGAAAGTTATACTAGCAACAACCAAGCATTGCAAGTTTTTTATCTCCTTTGATTTAATACAAATTGATTCAATTATTCCTCCAATTACTAATTCTTGTAGAAATACATGTTATTAGAATTTGTTATTTGAATGTTATTTTCACATTACATTATTATTCTTGTCAGAATGAGGAAGGTGAATTTCTTATAAGTATGAAGGTCCATGTAAGGAATTTTAGGAGCATAAAGCAAAGTTCCAAGGATCATGACTAAATAGAAAAGCTTCAGTTATAGGTATTCTCATTTCCCCTCCCCCAAGATATCCTCTCTTATGAAATTATTCATCATAAGTTTAGGAAGTAAGATTAATATTTGATTTGTATCTTTTATGACAATTGAGTCACAGTAATATGAGGACCAAGGCATAACTTATAGAATATTCAAGGATCAATTACACATAAAAATGACATGAAAACACCACAATTAGGAGTTGCAACTATAAAATTGTTATCATAAATAAAAAGTAAAGATACAATGTGTTACACTGGCATGAATAGCTATAAAAATTGAATCCCAAGGAGTTCATTTGAATTGCATACATGAGAGTGGCTTAGCTATCAGTTAGCCACACTAAACATATCAGTTAACCACTAATCACAAACATAATTAACTCTAACTGAATCAGAGGCAATTAATACCGAGTCTAACTGGATAGAACTCAACTGCTTGTCAATCAGTAGGTGAGGACACATATCTTACTGTAGTTAGGTGAGAGCAAGTGAACTGAACTGAATTGAGTCACCAAAAGTTGTTGCAGGTGCCTTAAATCACTCGAGTTAACTGGAAATTACCAAAAATAGGAAAAATAGTGATGGAGGTTCCTATACAGCTACAATTTAACTGAAAGTAGGTGGAATAACCATTAGTTAACTAATTAGGGGTACTTCGGTAATGAGGATCAACCTAGATTTGCTCCTTGATTCAAGGACAAGGCTTAGTCAGTCTCCCCAATTGAAAGAGAAGACTTAGTTAGCTTCCCTGATTGAAGGAGAATAATCCATTTGAAGCTAAAGTCACAAATTTGAGTCAATAACTTGGGATAAGTGGATAATTAGGACAAATTGACCAAATAAATATGTGTGTCTTGGATAATGACTCCAACACGTCCCTTAAGCTATACTCAAGTGGAGGATTAAAAAAAATGCTAGGGCCACGACAACAAAGGACATAGGTCACCCTTTACAAAAAGTAACTCTAAAATGCTCAAAATAAATGCTAAGTGAGGAAAAGAGGAAAACCATGTGGGAACACCCCCCCCCCTAGGCTGAACACTAAATAATTAACTGAGTTCACCATGATGAACTCACCCCCAACAGTGAACGGAGGTAAGTGATTTTTTCTTAGTAAAGTTCTTGGTGAAAATATCTACAATATGCTCATCTATGGGGTAGTATTGCAAGACAATTGTCCTGTCATGCACCAACTCCCTGATGTAGTGCATATGGATCTCAATTTGTTTCATTTTTTTCTGGTGAACCGGATCTATAGATAATTTTATAGAAATTTGGTTGTCTCAAAAAATGACAGTGGATGAAGCACTACCAATCTCAATCTTAGATAAAATACCTTGCAACCAAACTGCTTGGATGCAAGCATTGACTGCTCTCATGTACTCAGCCTCTGCTGAAGAAAGGGAAATGGCAGTCTAATTTTTGCTGGACCAGAAAATAGGCCCACCACCAAACATAAACACATAGCCGTAAGTGGACTTCCGATCTATGCTATCCCCTGCCCAATTAGAATCTATAAAATTGACCAAATCTAGCTCAGAATCTACAGCATAGTGAATGCCATAGGATCTAGTACCCTGCACATACTATAGAATCCTCTTGTATTCCCTTCAATGAAGCTCATGAGGCTGCTGCATATAAATTGATATAGAATTCATGGTATAACAAATGTCAGGCCTTGAATGTGTCAAGTATATCAAACTTCTGATCAACTGGCGGTAAATAGTGGAATCCATCGGTCGAGTTGCTTTCCCCTCTTCAAGGATGATTCTTGAGAAGAAAAGAAATGGTGCAGCCTTACAATCAGGCATGTTAAACTTAATTAACAGGTCTGAAAAATATTTTTACCGTGTCTCCATTATCCCATAATAGTCTTGAGTGATTTACATCCCCAGAAACTGTCTCAACAGGCCGGAATCACTCATTTGAAAATCATCATGAAGAGCAATTTTTATCAAGGGAATAGAAGCAAGTGTGATTCTTGTTATCAAAATATCATCCACATACAGTACTATGATCATAATATTTTCTTCATACTGCTGCAAGTATACATTTGGACCAGACTTACATCTCTCAAAGTTTTGTGAGAGTAGAAAGGCATCCATTTTGGCATACCAAGATCTTGGGGCATGTTTTAAGCCATATAATGATTTCTACAACTTACAAACCAATGACGGATCTCATGTCTCCTTGGATAAAATCACTTTTGACATCCATATGGTGCACATCCCAGTGCTTGGATGTAGCAATGGACAAACTAGCCTTATGGAATCCATTTTTTCCACCGATGCAAAGGTCTCATGATAGTACACTCCTTAGAATTGTGAGAATCATTTTTCAACCAGCCATTCTTTATATTTTCAGTTTGACCCATATATGGAAACCTTTTTCTGATATAAACACTTTCAATGAACAAGTTTCCTCCTAGGTGGAAGGAAAACTAGCTCCCAAGTAGCATTTTTCTGGAGAGAGTTGAACTCTTCATCCATTGCGGATTTCCATCTAGAATCATTCCGAGAATAGCACTATGATTGAGAATCATATCCAATATCATATAGAAGGTATCGGACAGCAAGGAATCATTGCAATAAATAGCAATACCTCCTCTTTGAAAATCTGACCGGGTTCTCCTTGGATCTCCAGGATTTCCAACATCTAACCCAACGGAAGAGAGAGTCTTCTAAACCCATTTTGGGAGATGAGTGGGAAAATTAGGATATGATTTAGAACCTGATATATAATTGTCATTGATATTAGAAATCATATCTGGAATATTAGAGATCACAAATGCATTTTCATCAGCAGAATCTCCATCAGAACAAGAGGGAATTTCAGTAGTATCTTCCTCTACTAGTTCAACATCTTGGAGAGGTTCTTTGAAGAGGACACTTATCTCTATGAATATCATTTGGGTTCTGATATTAAAGAGTTTGTATCCATTTTACTCCTTTGGGATACCCAATGAACATACACTCAATACTCTGTGGCTACAAATACTTCCTCTTGTCAAGTGGAATTCAAACCCAACCATTGGACCCAAAAACTCTAAAATTGGACACATTCGGTTTGTGACCAAAGTATGGTTAGAAAGGAGTTTTTAAATTCATGACTGATTGAGGGACCCTATTTTGAATGTAGGAAGAAACATTCATTGCTTCATCCCAAATATTTCTAGGTAAATCTTTAGCTTCAAGCATGCGGGTTGTCATCTCTTTTAGGGCCCGGTTTTTTTCTTTTCTGCTACACAATTTTGCTAGGGTGTGTAGGGAATGGAGTGCTGGATCTTGATTACATATTTAGAAGATACTTGAAGTATCTCAGTATTCATGTACTCTCCTCCATTTTCATATCTGAGAGGCTTTATATTCCTCCTAGAGGCATTCTCAACAGATTCCTTAAACTCAATGAATCTTTCAAGAACTTCAGATTTTTTCTTTAGGAAGAAAATCCATGTGAATCTAGAGAAGTCATCGATGAAGGTGAGCACACACCTTGAACCACTCATGGAGGTTGTAGGAATAGGACCATTGATATTAGAGTGGATCAACCCCAAAATACGTGTAGCTCGGCTTGCCTTTCCTCGATCAAATTTGTGCTCAGGTTGTTTTCCAACAATGCAACCTTTGCAAATTACACTGGAGTTTTTGATGGCAAGGAGTCCTTCCACCATGGAATGATTTTGAATTTGCTGCAAGTATTTGAAATTAAAATGTCCAAATATTTCATGCCACAACTGTCTGACCTCATTCCCATGAGTCAGAAGGGAGGTGGTATTTGCATCAGGTACAAACTTTTAGAACTGATAGGTTTTAGCTGAATGATTCACTATACCTGTTGCAATGAGTTTTTTGGATTCAATTTATAATATCTCAACATCATTCGGGTTGAAAGTTACTCTCTTGGAAAATCCTATGTGTTTCATTTGATATACACTCAACAGATTTGAAGCAAAAGAGGGAACATAGAGAACATCATAGAAGCTTCCATGTTCAAGTTTTATAGTACCTTTTCCTTTTGAAATGATTTGAGAATCATCTCCCATGTTTATGGGAATTCTATTGTCGGAGTCTAGAAATGAAAAGCAATCTTTTCTTGCCACCATATGGTTCGAAGCACCAAAATATATAAGGAGAGCTCTAGGCTTCAAAACATTTTCCATGAGGGCATGTCCTCTTTCAGGTTGGATATTATTCCGATCATGATTTTCTTTCTTCCTTCTACCTTAAGGAAGATTGATGTTATTCTTCTCAAGGAGAAACGTCATAGCATCAAGTTGTTTCTTCATGCAGGAGCTTTCAGGGTGAAATCCCTTACCACAATAGGAACATTTGACCTTTTCTTTGTCATCTTCTCCTTTTTTCTTTTTCTTTCTTGAACCTAAGGGCTCATCAAGCTGTTGAGGTTTCTCCTTTGGATTTGGAGCATCAAACTTAGTCTTTTGGTTCTTTAGCTTTCCCTTACCATTTGTAGCTTTGGGTCCTCTAGCAAACAATGTTTGATCTTTTGAGGATGTGATGATCCCCATTTACACAAGCTTGTCATGCTCATTTGTGAGAGACTCAATGAAGGCATTGAGGGTTGGCATCTTCCAATTGGGGGTTGTGAGCTTCATGGTATGAAAACTGGAAACAAAATCTGAGTAATCTGCTCCAAGTTTGGAGAGAATGGAAAGAATGAGCTGATCATCCTCCTTCTCAACTTTGCATTGCTTCTATTGGAGCACCAGGTGCTTGAACTTGGTGAAGAAGTCATTCATGGTTTTATAGTTTCCTGGGTTTAGAGAAATTAGCTCATTCTCTAGATGATAGATCCTCAAATCATCTTTCTTATCAAACAGAGAATCAATTTGATCCCAAATTTCCTTAGGAGTCTTCAATCTAGTGGTGTGGAAGAGAAGATCCCGGGAGATTGAAAGGCACAGAAATCCATAAGCCTCATCAATATTTTCCATGTATTTTTCTTTGTCAACAACATGATTAGGGTCTAGTACCCCCGTGTCCATTGTGACTCTATAGATTCCTTTAGATAATATCTGAATCTCCATGTCCTCCTTCCACTAGTGGTAATTGAAAGGAGTGAGTAGATTCATAGAAGAAGCCATGATGCAGTTGTAGCGATTGCAGTGAAAGACTTGGAAAAACCTATAAAAAACATAAAAAGAGCACCGTGAGGTCGAAAAGGCTGCACTTTTCAATTTTTCATCACACCCGGATTAGTCAATGAAGCAAGCTTGATTAACAATTCTTTTTTCCAGGAATTATGTGGTAAACTTTCCGCTTTTGGTGCGGAGATGGAATATTTGAGCTTTTTGCTCAAATTGCATCATAGATCCATTTAGAAATCTTTTTGGAGAAGAAGCGCCTTGTCCCATCGTCGCTCTGATACCATATGAAAATTGAGTCACTGTAATGTAAGGAATAAGGGACAACTTACAAAAGATTCAAGGATCAATTACACAGAAAAATGACATGAAAACATTGCAATTAGGAGTTGCAGCTGTAAAATTGTTATCATTAATCAAAAGTGAAGATACAATGTGTTACACTGGCATGAATAACCAGAAAATTCAAATCCCAAGGAGTTCATTCGAATTTCCTACATGAGAGAGACTTAGTTGTTAGTTATCCACACTAAACACATCATTTAACCACTAATCACAACCATAATTGACTCTAACTAGATCGAAGGCAGTTAAGACCGAGTCTAACTGAATAGAACTCAAATACATGTCAATAAGTCGGGGAGGGTGCATATTTGACTTTAGTTAGGTGATATCAAGTGAAATGAACTGAAATGAGTTACCAAAAGTTGTTGGAGGTGCTTTCAATTACTCCAGCTAACTGGAAATTACAAAAAATAGGAAAAATAGTGATGGAGGCGCCTATACAGCTGCAGTTTAACTAAAAGTAGGTGGAATAACCATTAGTTAACTAATTTGGGGCACTTAAGTCATGCATATCATCCCATATTTTCTCCTTTATTGAAGGAGAAGGCTCAGTTAGTCTCCTCGCTTGAAGGAGAAGGCTAGTTAGCCTGCCCGATTGAAGGAGAATAATCCAGTTGAACCTGATGTCACATATTCGAGTCAATAAGTTAGGATAAGTGGATAATTAGGACAAATTGACCAATTAAAGATGTGTGGGTGGGATAATTACTTCAACATGTTTGTCAGTGACCTTCATGCAGTTACTAGGAAAGATGAGCATTTATATTTAGCATTGCATCAAATTTCCTCAAAATAGTGGGAAAAATATGAATTCAGTAAGGAAAGGATCAAAGTATTTCTAGCATATGCATAGTATCAATACCCAAATTTCATAATACCCAAATTGAAATTCTATGATATGGCCAATAATAAATATCCTCACAAAGCGGTATCTGAAGGGACACTTTTGTTAGAAAAGGAGGCACTACTTGGTGGAGGATGTAATGAACATTTCATATTTTGAGGACATTGAGAAGTCATGGAATGTAAGGAATGGATTGGAGGGGGAAATCATGATGATACTCAAACTTTATAAAGGAAATAAGATGAGAATTTTTTTGGAGCACGATAAGGAAATATGTCATATCCAGGAGATAAGTCATCTGTGTGTGTGTGTATCCTCGTAAATATTAAGTTTGATCCCTATCTACAAAAAGGGTGCTTAAAAAAATAATAATAAACTCCTATATAAACTAATAAATTTGGACACAATCAAGGAAATGGTAAAAAGGATGAAAGAGACACATATGGGAGATAAGGAAGAACACAAGAAGAAGAAAAAATGAAAGGAAAAACAATCCACTCTTGAGGAATTATGATGAAATAAAAGGGAAAAGGTACAAACACCCAGGAACCAAATAAGAAAAAACATGATTGTGAGGAAGAACAAAACTTGGATTCATTTTAAGAAGATATTGAAAAATGAACATGAAAAATTTATTGAAAAGGGTTAGGAAAACTTAGTAGAAAACATCTACATTATAGTTGTAACATAATTATATATGGAAACAAATGTGCTATACCATATATTAGCACTTCAGTGACCTTAATGAAATAAGGATGACCCTAATGGTATAAAATTTTCCCTAATATAATCAAAATATCCCTAACCTCTCTCTAAATTCCCCTAATATCATCTGAAGGGTCCCTACTCTTTGTGACTAACCTTGAATAAGGTGATGGACCTGTTGACAAGTGTTGAGGTAAAGATGGTAGGGTAAGGTTCTAGGGTAGTGTAGGATGGTGTACATGGTATGGTTATGATGTTAGTGTATGGTATGATGTTAGTATGGTATGGTATGATATGGTATGTTATTATGTTAGTGGTATGCCTATGATGTTATGATGTTAGTGTATGGAATTTAGGTATTTTATGGTATGGTTATGATATAACTAGGATTTCATGAACTCTTTAGGTTTAGATACATGAAACAAAATGAACAGGGTTGAACATGGATCACAAGTGGAAGTTCACATGCATGCATGATTTAGAAGTAGAACCACATGTATGATGTTATGATGTTAGTGGTATGACTATGATGTTATGATGTTAGCTTTATGATGTTAGTGTATGGAATTTAGGTAGTTTATGGTATGATTATTATATAACTAGGGTTTCATGGACTCTTTAGGTTTAGATACATGAAACAAAATGAATAGGGCTGAACATGGATCACAAGTGGCAGTTCACATGCATGCATGACTTAGAAGTAGAAACACATGTATGATGCTAGTGGTATGGCCATGATGTTATGATGTTATTGTATGGAATTTAGGTAGTTTATGATATGTTTATGATAGAACTAGGGTTTCATGAACAATTTAGGTTTAGATACATGAAACAAAATGAATAGGTAATTTGCACATGGATGACAAGTGGAAGTTCACATGCATGCATGACTTAGAAGTAGAAACACACGTATGATGTTAGTGGTATGGCTATGATGTTATGATGTTATGATGTTAGTATATGGAATTTAGGTAGTGTATGGTATGGTTATGATGTTAAAAATTTGATGATAGCCCTACATGGGTTGTTAATTGAACCATGATCTTTGTATTTCATTACGGATGGATTTCTGAAGGTATATATCTTTCTGATTTTCATAGATACAATTCATTTGTCTTGGTATTGTATGAAGTTTTGATTATCTTTGTAGGATGTCCTGAACAACTTATGATGTGGTGTCTAGTGATTATCTCCCATGGCTTACTGAATGGTTACTTGATCTTAGTTGGATGAGTCATAAATTCTTCCTTAAAGTATTGGAAATATTCAAATAGTCAGTAGGATATGTTAATATAAATATCATGTTCCAAAATCAAGTCAACCATATATATAAATTTGATCCTTTCTTTATATTATATACATACAAATAATGTTTTAAAATTGGCATGCCACATGGCCATAATACAAAATAGTGGATCAAACTGTACATCTGTGTGTATACAAACAAAATGTTACATGTATGTATCCCCCCTATACATTAATTCTATTTATCTCCCCTTTCACTTCCACTGCCAATGTCTTGTGAGAAGTCTACATTTATTTTCCGAATGCTCATTGGTGATCCCCAATGCTGAACAAGAGGGATAGATCTCATTTGTGGAGACTGCAGACAAACCAAAATTTGTAAGTGAGTTTACCAACCTAAAAAAATTCTATGTACATTTGCTCAAATTCCAAACCAATATAACATTTTTACTTACCGTACATGTGTAAGTTATGGTGGGTCGTGGTGTTAGTGATGGTGCCTCACTAGAAGCGACCTCGATCAGGTGCTCTTCAAGCACCACTTGCTCACTATCAAGATGCATAATATATATATATATATATATGTCAATGTCAACAATTCAATGGGTGCACGAAAAACATACTTGCATGTAGAAATAAAACTATACTACATGGAGCGACAATGAATTTTTCAAAGAAAGTGAGACATACATGTACCTTGGGGGGGGAGAGGTGGGTGAGCAAGGACCTCGATTGGGTGATATTAAAGAACCACTCGCTCACTATCAAGCTACATAAAATAATATATGTTTCAATGTCAGCATATCAATGGGGGCAACAAGGAAAAATATACTTTCATGTACAAAAGGAAATATAAGAAAGATAAAAAATATATAAATATACCTGGGGGTCATAAATAGGTGTGTAACCAGTGGGTGGAATAACTCACAATGGGATAAAAGGATTTCTATATGCATTAGTGAAGAAGGATGCTCGATGGACATCATACTCAAAATTATTTTCCTACGTACAAAAGGATAGAGATACAATTAGACAATTTCAAATAATTTAAAAAGTACATGTTGAATCATTAAAAGAAAAATTAAAAGAAAGTGAGACATAAAAATACCTAGTGGGGGGTTAGAGGTGGGTCACCAACAACATCAATTTGGTGCTCTTCAAGCATCACTTTCTCACTAGCATCCTGCATAAAGTAACATATGCCAATGTCAAATAATAAAAAGAAAATGATACATATATACTAGATGGACAAAAAATTATGTTTTGAAAAAAAGAGAAACATACATGTACCTTGGGGGGGGGGGGGAGGTGGGTCACCAACAACTTGTATTTGGGGCTCTTCAAGCACCACTGGCTCAATAGATTTCTGCATAAAGTAACATATGTCAATGTCAGCAAATACAAATAAAACGAGACATATACTACATAGAAGGAAAATGATGTTTTCAAAGAAAGTGAAACATACATGTCCCTCTGGGGGGGGGGGGGGGCAGAGGTGGGTCACCAACAACTTGTATTTGGTGCTCTTCAATCACCACTGGCTCAATAGATTTATGCATGAAGTAACATATGTCAATTTGAGATAATACAAATAAAATGAGACATATACAAGATGGACAAAAAATGATTTTTTTCAAAGAAATCGAAACATACATGTACCTGGTGGAGGGGGAAGAAGCAAGTCCCCAATCAAAAAGGTCATTTAACGAGAATAGGTATCATGTTATCATTCCACTGGCATAGATATCATGCTATGCAACAAAACATAAATGTACAGTTAGAAATATTCTAATAATTAAAAGCATACATGTTGAATTATTAAAAGCATAATTAAAAACATAATTAAAATAATACCTGTGTTTGGGAATGTTCCTCTAAATGTGAGGGACTTGGCTACGATTCCACAAACTCATCCTACCCACCATGCATAAAACATATTGTATCCATATTAGGATGTATTGAATGTTGCAATCTCTACTATAAATATGCAAATAACGGTAAAAAATTAAAAAGTAAATTTCTTACAGGTAATGGTGAAGCACCAAAACCATATGCAGCATTGACCACTACATGATTTTTACTTACATATAGAAGTAATTCATCCTCCTAGAACTATGAAGTTAGCCCATAGCATATGCCTCCACACATTGTGCAAGAGTGTGGAATAACACGACTCTCTGAACCCTCTACGTCTCTAGTGCGATCTGTACCTCCAGTATGGTTTGGAGACCTAGTATGTGGATCCTAAGTGTGGGATGGTCCAGCCTTAGAAGTGCCAACCCCTTGGCCTAAATTTCCTTGGACAACAGTCCCATGTTGAAGCAATGTATATGCCAAGTTGAATAAGGCCTCCTGTGTATCATCAATCATAGGACCCATAGGAGGATATGACCTAGGGGGTTTTGGTGTGAGTGGATGGCTTGGCACACGGTTAGGATCAGTCCTAGCCCCTTCCCTATCTTGGGGCATCCCATGAACCAAACCCTAGAACTCTAAAATATCAAAATAGTTAACATGTTTCCCCGAGATAAATTTTGCATACAACTTCATCAAGAAATAGAATGGGATGTCTATATTCCCATGAGGGTCTTCATATAATACCATGTACCAACGATCCATCCAATTGGCTTTCACATTTGGCTCCACACATAGGTATATGGAAAAGTGTGCTTGACTGGTGGGTGGAACCAATCTAGTGCTAGGGTCCTGGGATAATGAAAACAAATGGTATTTGGTAATCTTTAGTTTTTTTATGTCTTTATAGCTCAAACCATCGGAATAGTATTGCCTCATGGATTCTCTATTCAAGCTAATGTTGTAAAGTTCTCCATGGGAATTGGAAATTGTGATTGTTATGGTATCCAATGCCTCAGCGAATGATTTTCTCAGATGATCCCTTTTCTAAACCATGAGCTAAGGCGCCTCAATACACCTAAACGAGCCAAAATATCTAAATTTTGGTCTTGCTCGCCCTCCATGTTTGGGTTTGTGTTCGGGTTTTTGTTTGGGTTTGGTTCTTGGTTATTAGTGGGTTTATTTTGCACATTATCTTCATCATTTCTGTTATCTATTAAGATTAAAACAACAAATTAAAAAATGTTTTAATTTGTTGGAATAGGAAATGGTGTATACAACCCTGTGTTTGGGCTTATCCCCTTACCATGCTGGCATACTTTGCATCTACTTACAAACTTCTCAACTTCAGACCTCATCCTTAGCCAAAAATAGAAATGACCCAATTGTCTGAAGGTTTTATCACTCCCAAAGTGACCTGCCATACCTCCATTATGTTTCTCCTGTATCAAGTTCTCTCTCATAGAACACCTGGGTACACACAATTTACTATTTTTAAAGAATAAACCATCTTGTAGGGTATACTCCATCCATGGCTCTCTGTCCAACTCTACTGGATTCATACAAGCCCTATAAGCCTCCTGGAAATCAATGCCAGCTTCATACAAATCTCTCAAATGCTCAAATCCTAAGACTTGGATCCGAGTCTCCTGCAAAATCAACAGTCTCCTACTCAAGGCATCAGCTAATATGTTTGACTGTCCAATTATGTGTTTCAAAACAAAGGTAAAGCTCTGTAAGAACTCAACCCACTCGACATGTTTCAGGTTCAACTTAGGTTGCTGCATAATATACTGCAATGCATGGTTGTCAGAGTACAACACAAATTATCTAGGCGTCAAATAGTGCCTCCAATGGTGCTCCAATGCTTCATTGCTTGAACAATAGCATAAAAATCCTTGTTATAAGATGAATACTTATGCTTGGCATCATTCAACTTCTCACTAAAATACATGATAGGATTTTCCTCCTTACTGAGTACAACTTCGATTGCTACTCCACTAGCATCACACTTCACTTGGAAAGGGTGGTTGAGGTTTGGTAACTTCAGTACCAGTCGTTCAATGATCCTCTTCTTCAAGAACTGAAAAACTATTTTCAGCCTCTGTTGTCCATTGAAATGGTTGTCTATCCTTCTTAATTGTCTCAATGATAGATGCACAAATACCATTGAAGTTCTTTATAAATTTCCTATAGAAACTTTCCAATCCATGAAATCTTCTTACCTCAAATATGTTCCTAGGTGAAGGCCAATCAATGATTGCTTGCACCTTTTCTGTATCTGTCTTCAACCCATCTCTTGAGATAAAAAATCCCAAATATACTAGCTCTGTCTTCATGAATGTGCACTTATTCACATTTATCAACAACTTTTTCCTATTGCAGCCTCTCTAAAACATATCTCAAATGTTTCATATGCTATTCTTTTGTTTGGCTAAAAACCAAAATATCATCACAGTAAACTATCACAAAGTTACCTATGAAATCTCTCAAGACTTCATTTATCAATCCCATAAAAGTGCTTGGTGCATTGGAAAACCCAAATGGCATGACCAACCACTCATACAATCCCTCATTTGTTTTAAAGGCTGTCTTCCACTCATCTCCTTCTCTGATCCTGATCTGATGATATCCACTCTTCAAATCCAGTTTTGAAAAGCATGTTTTCCCACTTAGGCAATCCATCATGTCATCCATCCTTCGTAATGGAAATCTATATCTGATAGTGATCTTGTTAATTGCTCTGGAGTCAATGCACATCCTCCAGTCACCATCCTTCTTTGGTGTTAGTACTGTTGGTACCACACATGGACTTAGACTCTTCTAAACCAATCCCTTGTCCAACAATCCTTGGACCCGCTTCCTCAATTCTTCATTCTCTTGAGGTGTCAACCTATACGCTACCTTGTTTGGTAAACTGGCTCGTGGAAAAAAATCAATCTGATGACTTATATGCCTCCTTGGTGGTAATTTATTGGGTAAATAATCCACCACAATGTTACTATACTCATTCAGCATCTCATGAATCTCGTCAGGTAGATTTTCCACACTAGTCTTCATTGTCACCTCTCTTGGATTACATACCACAGCATAGTTCAACTCTACCTTCTCAATCTGTTGCAAATATTCCTTTCCTAACAACATCAAAAATTTAGGTGCTAACTATCATGTTGTACTACCTTCTTGTAAAGGGTGAAGTACATGTGTTATCCCATTCTGCTTGAAACTATGATAGTTACTCCTACCATCATGAGTCACTCTCTTATCAAATTGCCATGGTCATCCTAGCAATATATAGAAAACATCCATGGGAATCACATCACACAGAATCTTGTCCTTATCTGGACCTATTTGGAAATCAACTACACACTGCTCACTTACCAGTATTTGATGTTCTTTATGTAACCAAGATACTTTGTATGGAACAGGATGCTTGGTCTTCTTCAAACTCAACTTTTCTGCCATCTCTATGGAAACAAGATTATTCGTACTCCCACTGTCAATCACCATATTTCAACACTCCCCGTGGACTTTACACATAGTCCTGAATAAATATTTCCTTTAAGTAGGCTCTGTGTGCTCCTTCTTAGGTTTTAACAAGACTTTATTCATCATCAGTGACTCTCCTGTATCTGGCAAGACTTCCTCTACTATCGACTATTCTTGCTGCTGCTCATTTTGAGCTACATAGAATCCTCTTTGTCCTGCATCTTCTTTCCTTGGACACTAAAATGAATTATTCCCCAACTGATTGCATTTGTAGCATCTAACAACAACTTCTCTGCCTCTTCCTCTACCTCTACCTCCTTGGTAAGGTCCTCTTCTACTAGAATCACCTCCTCTACCATGCTGCTCTTGCTAGCTAGAGTTACTGGACTCTCCTCTTTGTGGTCCAAATCTTCCTCTTCCAGTCGCTTTCCCTCATCCTTTGGGTAAACCGCCACCTCTATTGAAGCTCTGCTTCCTTACTATCTTTTCTTCTGCCATTAAGGCACATTGATACGCCTCCTCCATTGTTCTAGGTGATATCATGCTGATATATTCTTGGATATCCATCCTTAAACCATTTACATATTTGGCATCCTTCTTTGCTGACTCTTCCACATATCCATCCCTTAGGTTTACTTATTATAACTCTTCAGTGTACTCTCTCACTGTTAACAATATTTTCCTAAGTTTTGGTACTTATCTATATAGAATTAACTGGTAATCTTGGGGAAAGAACTTATCCCTCATCTTTGCCACCATTCTATCCCAACTTTTTATCAATGGCTTATTCTTCCTCCTTCTTTCTATTTGCACACTATCCCAACATAAGGATGCATGCCCTTTCAACCTTGTCACAACCAATCTGACTCTCTTGTCTTCTTCTACCTCATCATACTCAAAGTACTTGTCCAGCTCACTGACCTAGTCAATGAGATTCTCCACGATGAGACTTCCATCATAGGTAGGCAACTCTGATCTCAGCCTTGAAGTCGCACCCACAATAGGTCTGAAATATCTTAACTCTGGTGTTTCCTACATAGGTGAAGCTTCTTCTCTTTACTCTTCATCCTCGGGTTCACTTACATCCCCTGCTTCTGGGTCTCTTCATCTTTCCATTTCCATGGCTTCTAGACGTGCCCTTAAATCCATAATTTCCTCTATAACTTATGCATTCCCTCCTGGTCAACCTCTGCCACGACCTCTTGCTCTTCCAATGCATGCAACCATCTCCTCACTCTAAGCCTCTGCAATAACAGTTCTCTTTCACACTGTTACAATTTACCTCACCAATCCTTTTTCGGACCTTGGTATTTTGGCCATGTTGGTCCTCTATCCAGAACCTCTTAAGCACTCTTCTTTCCTCTTTCATGCTTATACTGCTATGATTCTCTCTCCAACGAGATTCTACTTTATCCTTCAGAAATTCTACCCACAACCTCAACTCTAGAATTTCTCAACAGGAAAACTCTTTCGGCTCTAATACCAAAATTTGTGCAGGTGGGTCTATCAAAACCAACCCCAACCAACACTTCTAGGATCTGGTGGCTCCTACACTTAGGAGGACTGCCAAATTCTTCTCTAAATTTTCCCTTTGCAATTGCCTTTCCACAACTCTGTTTCCACAACAAAGTTTTCACAGTTGGGTTGCGGGATGCGGGATCTTGAACTCCCAATGTTGTGCTCCACAAATTTCTTTTCGCAACGACCTTTCCAAAATTGGGTTGCGGGATGCGGGATTCCAACTTCCCAAAGTTTCTCCCCTAAAACTTCCTTCCCAAAATTCTTCTCCTGCAATTTTCCTAGCCGTCAGATATATTTGGTCTTCACTCTGACCGTCAATCTTATTCTTGACGCAGACCTCTCAGATCTCTGTGGATCTGTTAACTTCCTCACAAATTCCATTGCATGATTCTTATGGAACGTCAGATATTGATCTGCGGACTCAATATCCACCGTTCATTTTCTGCAAAAACTTGTTAAGGAAGTAAACCTGTGGGTTATGTCAATTGGTCATGAAATTGATCAATAAAGCCTGGAATCTTCCCCATTCTTTAACCTAACACTCTTATGCATGCATCTACACTTTAATTCAACTAGTCAAGAAATAAATTGATGCGTGAATTCAACAACTTCACAGAAATACACAACGTTTGTAGGCTAACAACCCTACAAACACACAGTTAATCCTTCTATTAAGCAACAAAGGAAAATGCACACAGCTTAGATCTCTCTCCTTCTGATTCTTCAAAATAATTACAAGTAGGTATCAGACACAGGCCTGTCCTTTGTCTGCAAACTTATAATTCTAAATGCTGAAGAGCAGAACCCCCTCTACATCTCTAAACTATCTATTTATGCTAAAACTGCTACCCAATTCCTGAGTGGTCCTGCAACTGAAAACAAATACTACGATGCATGATGAAAACATCCTTTTCTAAAACAAACTACCAGTGGCTTGATCTCCATGCAGGGAGTTACGATCCACAATGAGTCCTATGCCGCTAATCATAATATGACTCACCACAAAACTATTACAAAAGATGCCACAGCATGTCACCAACTCATCACATTGTTGGCATGCCATGATGCTCTCCTGCATCACTCCCCATGCAGAAATAAATCTATGTTATTGTCCTTCTATCAGATCTTGTCTTCTTTTTCCTCCTAGAGGTTCTAATACTTCACACCATGGAAAATTATTGGGACATCCACCGGCTGGTAATCTGGTGGGTTGGACCAAACAATAAAACAAATTAAGACGAGCAACCAGGAGTAGTGGAATTTGGCCTTAATTTCCTCCTGTGCTTGCTTGACATCCTCTAGCAGCTCATTCAATAGGTAATGCAACCAATTAAAAATCACGCCTTCTATGCACTTCTCTGCTAGCTCCATCATCTCGACAATGCACTCAGTAGGTCCCATCTTTTGCAGCAACTTGCAAGATAAAATCTTTGCAGCGAACCTCACTATGTTGTCCGTAATAGAGGAAATGAGGAATCTTCTATTCACGCGATGAAGGTCATATTTCTCCTTTATCTTCAGTGTATCATTGCTTGTATGCAAATATGGCGTGAGGTTGTGTCCATGGCGCAGGATACTCGTTATCATCAAAATGAGCTCGACGTCAACAGGATAGGGTATATCGACCATAAATAACCTCCATGGAATCAGACCAGGAGATTATTCACATATGTGCTTACCTGTTTGCTTCGACCAAAGTGGGGCATAAGAAGTAAGTTAATTAGGGCCACACTTTCTATACCGTGAGTCCACTGCATTGGAATGACCAATTGCGGCTCAGGTGGGACGACCAACATCATGATCATGTAGTTCTTTCTCTCCAAGTCTGCTTGCTTCCTCGTATCATTATCTTCTAATTGCAACTTCACCAGTTTCAGGATTATTTTCATCAGCAGGGGTACTCCCATAGGGATCTGAGGTGCAACCAAGGAGGAGCGCACTTTTATCGGAAGCCTCACCTCAGGCATCTCTGCTCTCCTTTGTTGAACATATGGCAGTAAGAGGTTCCTCTCCTCTATAGTGTCATTTTTGTCTCTTCGCGGTGGTGAAGCTAGTGCATCCTCGATAGGTATGTCCTCAGTGTCGTTATGCTTCTTTGATAACTTTAGTACCCTGACCTGAGGCACTGATGATTATGGGATGTCCCTCTCCAACACAAACGGTCGCAAACCTGTAACTAGTATATCAACTAGTGGATTTTGAATTAGGGCCGACGCAGAGGCCGAACCGGCCGTAGGAACTGTCTGTAAGTTTTGTCGCACCATCATTTTTGGTTCTTCATCTTGTTGTTGTACCTCTGACAATGTAATTTATTCTTCTATTGGGAAAGGTGACGCTCTTCTAATTTCATACTGCCCACTGGTACTAGAAATGGAAATGACCATTAGATTTGGGTCTCACAATTACAAGCTCTGGTTCGCTCTTCTTCTCTCTGTGCATGTAAAAGGATTGTTGTTGATGAAGGATCACATTTTTAGGGATGCACTCGTTTGGTATGTGATAATTTGATGGAAAATCAATGTCTTATCGATCACATGGGATTCCCATTCGATACATTCCAACATTAACTCACGTACTTCAGTTTTGATCTATACCTGTCAGGGAAATTATGGGGAGGATGAAGGATGGGACCAAAAAGCATGTCGCCATTCTCCTCGAACTCGTCGAATTAATGACACCTCACTGTGATAATCACCTAAATATTTTTAGGTATCTATTCTTTAATGACGACAAACTGTCATTCCCGCTCTTATTGCAATTTGCATGCTCATGTCACAGACGTGCGACAGGATTCTTGTCGATGAAGGCTCATATTTATAGGGATGTGCTTATCCTATATGTGATCATTTGATGTAAAATTGAAATCTTATCGATCACATGGGATTCCCATTCGATGTATTCCAACATTAACTCACGTACTTTAGTTCTGATATGTACCTGCTAGGGCCCTTGTTGAAAAACAATCTGGTCATCAAATTATTAAGTTAATATTTGACAATGGAGGAGAATATGTTAACAACAAGTTCACTACTTTTTGCACTGAACAAGCAATCCAACAACAACACACTGTTCCATATACACCACAACAAAATGGTGTAGTTGAATGGAAGAACCACACTTTAAAAGAAATGGCTAATTGTATGATCCAATCTAAAGGACTAAGTCTTCAATATTGGGCTAAGGCCACAAATTATGCAAATTTCATAGTTAATCACACACCCACTAAATTTTTATAGGGTATAACACCAAAATAAGCTTGGAGTAAAATTAAACCAGATATAAGTCACTTTCGTGTGTTTGGTTGTGAAGCATGGGCTCACATTCCAGATGAAAAACGGAAAGCATTGTAGCCTAAAAGTGAAAAGTGCATATTTGTTCGATATTCTGAAGATTGAAAAGGTTATAGACTTCTTCAGCCACATTCTCATGATATAATCATTAGAAGAGATGTTAAATTTGATGAAAATCTCTTGGCCTAGGAGCCTAACTTGGCGGGTGTGCCATCTTTGGCCTGTGAGCCTGATTCGACGATTGTGCCTTCTTCTTCCTCTTCTTCCAGCTTCCTTGATAGGTTTCCAACTCCAGTTTATGATGATGACAGTGAGGATGAAAATCCACCTCCACCTGCTCATGTTCCTCCAATTGCACCAGCACCAATCCTTCCTCGATGTGTCCATTCAACATGTGAAGCAGCTGGTGATCTTGCCGGTGATCCTAGAGATCAACGTCGAACACATTCTCATTTTTAGCGAGCCTGTTCTCTTTTGGCTCAAGTTTCCGAGAATCATGAACCAGAAACTTTTGCAGAAGCTTCAGGAAATCAAGATTGGGATGCAGCTATGGATGAAGAATATCGTTCCTTAATGGTGAACGATACTTGGGATCTTGTTCCTCTTCCATAAGGAAGAAAACTTGTCAAATGTAAATGGGTTTACAGAACTAACAGATATGGTGAACATTTGAAACCCAGCACAAGGCCCTATCACCAGGAGTGGCAGTCAAACCACTTATTTTATATTCCCAAAGGTGCGACAGTTATACCATGTGGAGGTACCCGATACTCCAACACCCCGCCTCCGGCATAGCTCGGTGGAATTGAACCTGAGACCTATGCTCTGATACCAAGAAAGTAGGAAACCATATCATCATACTTGTTCTTTATGTTGATGATCTTATCCTTACTGGTAGTGACCCTAACCTTATAACCCATGTGAAATCCAGTCTTAAGTAAAATTTTGAAATGTCAGACTTAGGACATTTGCATTATTTTCTTGGTCTCCAAGTCTTGCAAACCAAATAAGGGATCTTTCTTTCCCAGTCTAAGTATGCTTGTGACCTTCTTCGTCGCTTCCACATGGAATATTGTAAACTAGCCCCTTCTCCCTTCTCATCTGGAGTCAAACTTTCTGCCACTTGTACTTCCCCTAAAGTAGATGCCACCTTGTATCATCAGCTTGTTGGTATTTTTTTATACTTGACTCATTCCCATACTGACCTTTCCTTTGCCGTTGGTCGTGTTTCTTGTTATATGCAAACTCCTCATGAAAGTCACTGGAAAGTAGCAAAAAGAATACTTCGATATATTCGAGGTACAATTTAGTTTGGGATTCATTACAGTATAGGGGGGGAAACCTTTGTTGGTTGGCTTCACTGATTCAGATTGGGCGGGCGATCTTGATGATCAAAAGTCTACTGCAGGTTATGTTTTCAGTCTAGGATCTGGACCTATCACTTGGGCTTGTAAGAAACAACAAGATCTCTCTCTTTCTTCAGCAGAAGTAGAATATCGAGCCATAGTTAATGCCAGTTAGGAAGCTTTATGGCTTCGACAGATCCTTTCAGAGTTTTGATTCGAGCAGTAGCAGGCTACTCCACTTTGGTGCGACAATAAAAGTGCCATCAAGCTTGCCAAAGATCCAGTTCTACATCAGCGCAGCAAACACATTGATCTACACATGCACTTCATCAGAAATCTTGTTCATGATCGTGTTATTGAAGTGCTCTATTGCCCTACAGATGCTCAAGTTGCATACATCTTCACCAAGTCTCTTACAGAAGAAAAGTTTTCTAAACTTCGGTCTATGTTAGGAGTTCAGGAATGTGGCCTTAAGGGGGGATAGGCTCTAATGCCTCCTTCCTTCTCCTAATAGTGTCACTTTTGTAAAGCCTTCAATCCTATCCCAAGTTGTTCTTAAGGGGGGATGTTAGGATATTTAGACACTTAGGAGTTAGTTAAGATCAACTTGTGTAATATATCCGTTAGGTAAAAGTGTGTTTCTTTAGTATGCATTAGTATGCATTTGTAAATATTCTAATCTGATGGTCACGATATGTTCTAGACATAGAGTGATCCAATGGTTCAACTTCTCTTAGATCATACCTACCATTGATCTGTGGCTTAACACTCGATTGGTCTATGATCTCTATTTAAAGAGCATAGAGGGTCCTTGACTAGTTGATCGATTATGAGAAGCTCATGTAAATTTCTTTATTTTGCATAATAAATTGCTCCAAGTAGCTATTTGGCTGGGGCCATGGACTATTTCCCTCTCGAGGGTTTTAACCATGTGACAAACATCGGTGTGTTGATCTTTGATCTATTTGTGTGAAGCGATATCTGAAGGTGTTCGGTCTTTTGGGAGTACCTTGTGTACCTGAACACAACTTCACCAGTTTTGGGATTATGTTCATCAGTAGTGGTACTCCCGCAGGGATCTGAGGTGCAACCAAGGAGGAGCGCACTTTTGTCAGAATCCTCACCTCAGGCGTCTCTACTCTCCTTCGTTGAACATATGGCAGTAAGAGGTTCCTCTCCTCTATAGTGGCATTTTTGTCTCTTCGCGGTGGTGAAGCTAGTGCGTCCTCGACAGGTATGTCCTCAGTGGTCTTATGCTTCTTTGATAACTTTAGTACCCTGACCCGAGGCACTGATGATTCTGGGATGTCCCTCTCTGACACAAACGGTCACAAACTTGTAACTGGTATATCAACTAGTGGATTTTGAATTGGGGCCGACGAAGAGGCCGAACCGGCCATGGGAACTGTCTATAAGTTTTGTTGCACCATCATTTATGGATCTTCATCTTCCTGTTGTACCTCCAATGATGTAATTTATTCTTCTATCAGGCAAGGTGACGCTCTCGTAACATCATACTGCCCACTGGTACTGGAAATGGAAATGACCATTAGATTCGAGTCTCACAATTACAAGCTCTGGTTCATTCTTCTTCTCTCTATGCATATAAAAGGATTGTTGTTGATGAAGGATCGTATTTTTAGGGATGTGCTAGTCCGGTATGTGATAATTTGATGGAAAATCCATGTCTTATCAATCACATGGGATCCAAATCGATGCATTCCAACATTAACTCACGTACTTGAGTTTTGATCTATACATTTCAGGGAAATTCTGGGGAGGATGAAGGATGGGACCAAAACGCACGTCGCCATTCTCCTCGTACCCATCGAATTAATGACACCTCGCTGTCATAACAGCCTAAATATTTTAAGGTATCCAGTCTTTATTGACAACAAACTGTCATTCTTGCTCTTATTGCAATTTGCATGCGACAGTGATCCGGCGGATTATTCCTCTTTAAATATCCAATATGGTACAATGGTTCAAACAAGCGGCGGGTGAAAGAAACTGTCACAACCCAAAAAAAAACTCGAAAAATTTAAAATTTTTAAAATAGCATATAACCTCATTAAATGCAGTCAGTAATTGTTTGATTAGTTTTATGTTACTAGAATTGTAACTGAATGATCTTTTGATTATACTTAACTTTTAAGAGAAATTCTTTTCAGTTACTGATTGTTTTTCTGCTTGCAACACAAGGTGGGTTTGTCATGAAGGACTGGGCTTACTTAGCTTCTGAGCTAACGCAGCAGTTTTCTTCTATTACAAGTATACAGGTAAGATGTATGGTCGCAGTTAACAAGTCTCAGAAGTTTACAATACGATTTGCTGTAAATAAAATTATTTTGTGCAAGTATAATCATGCTAGACAGATTTAACAGGCTCTAAAGGTAAAACTTTTACTAAGTTTTTCTTTTAAGATCTAAAGCTAGAGAATTGAATTCTACTCATAAAGATTGTAGTTAAATTCTCTTAACATTTTAAGGATTCGCAATGTTTTGGAATGCTACTTCTATTTCCATGATCGACATTTGGATAATAACCAAAAACACCTTTAGAATCAATTCTAGATTATCATAATTAAACCCATTTATGAGTTTTCCAAACTATAATACCAAACAAGGAAGGTTAAAAAATTACACAAGCTACCTAACATACACTGACTCATAAAATATTTGCAAACCTTTGAGCTTGGAAAATAACAAAAAGTCTAATTGTTACTATAAGGATTCTAAGATTATTAAGAGGTTGTTAATCTATTAGCAATAGGAAAGAAAATGGACTAGAGTAACCCAAACTCAAAATTAGTGGGTTATATAAGTTTATTTCCACAAGTTATAGTCATTTAAAAAAAAAAAGAGAATGTCAAGTCTTTTACCTTCATTGCAGACTATGGCAATTGGCAATATAGTTGTAGAATTTGTAAACAACTATGTCTAACATTACTCCAATATTCTTATAACTCCTTATAATAAAAACAACTCTCTATGTCTAAATACTTACGAGACTAATCACGAACAATATCTATAAAGAAAATTTTTATATGCATTATTTTAAAGTACGTGGTTGAAAAATTATGTCGCAGGTGATATTATGGTATAACAACCTTACGGGATCTCCACGCTATGATTTGGTTTGAAAATTCAATCAATGGAGATCTCATCGTGGAACATTAGAACTCAACCCATTGCATGCAATGTATTAAAAGTAATACGTGGTCTCCCCACAGCCATGCATTGGTGTTATAAAACAGTTGACTCAACCCTAATTCGTCATTTCTCCTTTTCCTTCGGGCTTGGCCGCTCTGCAAACCCTCATGGTCCATTTTGCTGTTACGTTGTCTGATAGCAGCTCCTATGCTGCTCCAGCTCTTCGTGAGCTTATCTATTGCACTGTGTGGGAGTGAAAAGCTTGCTGTTGGCGGCTTTAAAATTGTTGTTTGCCTAGGGTTTTCCCCCTTTGATACCCATTGTCGACCCTGTCACTGTGTAAGTGCAACACCTCGACTTGATACTATCAATGCCCTCCGTTGTGTTAGGTATCCTTCACTCCAGTGAGCTCATTATTCTCGGTGACAAAAGAAGGGTTTACGCTTCCTCTGCTCGTGGTTATCTGGCTATTTTCGGTGGCTACACTTCTATCAAACTCTGTGGTAAGTTACAGGTTGTTCTTTCGTTTTTTTTTTCTTATTTTTATTTCAAGAAATGGCTTAGCCATTAAATGATAAGGTTTTAAAATGATAAGCTGTTCCTTCGTTTGCAGGTTTTGGTCACCTCCTTGTGGAGTGGAAAACGCAATATTTCAACCATTGGTTTTCCTCGGTAAGCCTGGCCTCAAACATGGCATTCCCTCCTTGCTGGTTTTTAGGGCTGTTAGAGGTTGGCTTTGAGAGGTGTGACTCTTGTGGTTACCTCGGTTCCGTTCAGTTTTATTAAACTACAGGTTAAAAATGCAATTTTAACAGGATAAACCCCTGCACTATGCGAAGGTGTTACAGCTTAGGCCGATGTTGTAATTATCAGTTTTCCTTCTGTGTTTAAAATACTGTATAAGAAGTACTGGGCTGTAAGCCTTCCTGTGGATGAGGTTATGACCTCGACTTCTTGTTTTATTTTACTGTACTCTTGAATATTCAGGGTTTTCACCAGAGTTTTATAATATAACTTATTATAATTGTTAGAATATAATCCGTTAGGGTTATATAATGTAAATAAATAAATAAATAAATAGTAGGAAGCCAAACAGGCTGAGCAGAAGGTGAAACCCAACTGCCATATGATTTGTATAAATATAGGCATTTGCATTGGAATAATAATCGAATCGGGAGTTATTACCAACAAGTGGTATCAGAGCTTGGCTTCTTGCCTGCCATAACTCCTGCCTGTTGCCAGTCTGCCCATTCTTGGTATTCTGCTTGCCAGTCCATTGCCAGACTGCTCCATCAGTCTGCCAGTCAAGTCGCATGCATTGCCTGCATTACAATTCCTTCATGATTGATTTTGTGTGCTGCAAACCCTAATCCGAACACGTTTTGTATGTGTATTATTCTGCTCTTTGGTGTTGTGTTGGAGACTCACGCATATCCTGAGTGAGGAGTCTGTACATTGTGTTGTACATGCCATTCCTATTGTTTGGAATCCGAGTCCATTAAGCTCTGGTGAGTTATATTTGAAGTACTGATTGTATATGAATCTGAACCCATGAGATGCTTTCATTTGATCCTGTGCGTGAAAGCTGTGCGGTGATCAAGACATAAAAATACTGCGCCCTCTTGTAGCGTCCTTCCACATTGCCAGAGGCTGCGATTTCTGGAGTAGATGCCTTCTTGCTGCATATCAAATGGTTGTTGTGACCTCTGCGTTGAACCACTGCATGCGTTGAAGGCCGCGAACCCTAATTTTCTGTTGACTGCTACGATTTGCCTGAAAACTGCGTTGATCAACCGGTGGTGCTCTTGATTGAAGCTGCATGCATTCATTCAGCTACGTGGAGACCTGCGTGGAGTATGAGCCTGAAGGATGCGTTTGATGCTTGTGTGAAGCTGCGTTGGAAAGATTGCTACCAGCGTGTGACCTGCGTGGAGCTGTGAGCTGCGACCTGTTACACCCACTCATGAGTTTATAATCAGAGCTGCAATTTCATCTGAAGACTGATATATATATATATTACGTTGGAGCTCTGCGTTGAATCCTAAGGCTGCGTGGAGAAGAGATGGTATTGTTTGACTGAATTATTGCTGTGACCTGTAGACTGATATATTGCTGCGACCTGGAGCATAAGAATTGTTGTTTGGGTGATATATTGCTGGGACTTGGAGACTGAATTATTGCTGCGACTTGGAGACTGAATTATTACTGCGACTGAGTCGGGATATTGTATGCTGCGTGAATGGTGAAGCTCTGAGTTGAATGTGTATTAAAGACTGAACCTGTGAAGATGCCTAGCGTGTAGACTGAAGACTTAATCCTAGTGCGTCTGCCTGCGTGAAGGCTGTGTTTGAACCGTGATCTCATGACAGAGAGATTGCGTTGAGAGTGAAGACCAGTGTGGAGGTTATTATCAGTGAAGACTGCGTTGTGCATATATGCACTGATATATATTACTTGCTGCTTGAATAATATATCAGAAATACCTATCAGTGGTATTGTAAAGACTGCCTGCGTTGGAGGTTGAAGATGGATATTGCATTGAAAAATTGTATTCTCTTTTGTGAAAACAACCTGCTTGTAATTCCACCATATATGAGCTGCAAAGTTTGACTGGTGAGGAATGAACTGAAGAGACTGTGTGGGAATGCGCTACAGCGTGAAGAGACTGCGTGGACTGTGAGGAATGAACTGAAGGATGCGTTGGAGATATTATGAGCCTGCGTGGGGAATAAATATGTTGTATGAGCCCGTGTGCTGAGTTTTCATGTGAATATTGTGTGAATATCAGACAGCTGCTATATAGTTTGACCTAGTTTTATGCGGGAGCATTGTAAGAAAGTGAGACCAGCTTTATAATTTGAGGTATATATTGAGTTTATATGCTGCATATATTGAGTTTACATGCTGTATTGAAGAGCTGCATAATTTTTATGTATTGCCTGTGACCATTGGAAGTGCACAAAAACCCTAATTTGTGCCCTAATTCCTCTGGTGATTGATATCATTGAGTTGTGGAGCTAAGTATATTGAAATAATATATGCTGCGTGAGTTTTGGATTTATATTCCAATAATATATGCTACAGTTTTGGAGCTGAGTATATATTGAAAGTTGTTGTCCTTTTTGCTGGTTTCACCATTTGCATTGCTGCCTTTTGGAAGACCCTGTACTAAATTTCTTCTCCCTGTATTGCTGCAAATTGAAGCTGCGATACTGTCATTGTATCACTTTAAAACCTGAAGTTGAGATTGTAAATCACCTTGGCAGAGACTGTAGACCTGCAAGGTTATTGGTTTTTTTTTCTCTATTCCTCTTTGTCATAACAAGTTTATTATTATAAATTACACTAACGGTTGTAAAGATGCACTCTTTGGCATCTAGTATTGGTGCTTCCCTAGCTGGCAAAGACCAATCCAAAGATCCTTCCAAGGGAAATTGTAGCAAGAGAGGACGAGGAAGAAGAAATTTCAGAGGTAGAGGGGGCAGAAGCAAAAGATCAGATTTGCAGTGCAAGCGTTGTAGAAAGACTGGGCACACATCAGATTAGTGTTGGGCTTCATGGGACTCCATCAAAGATAAGCACAACCAGAAGAAAGATGACCAAGATGCTAGTAAATCTTTTGATTCTTGTATTGTTGCACATTGTAATCTTGGATTTAATGAAATGACTTCTCTTTCATCTTACAAAGATTGTTGGCTGCTTGATACTGGTGCAACATCACACATGACATTTAGAAAAGACTGTTTTGAAGAACTGAATGAAACAATAGATGGCATAGTGTACTTTGCAGATAATTCAAGTATTAAACCAAAGGGAATGGGCACCATTCGACTAAAGATGCCTGGATTCCCTGATTTCTTGTTGAAGAACGTTCTCTATCTTCCAGAGTTGCAGAGAAGCCTGCTGTCCTTGGTGGAGATTCGACAGCAAGGCCATTCCATCCACATGTTTGATGGAATCGTTGAAATAAGAAAGTCCTCTGACAACCAAGTCATTATGACTAGATACGAAGATGGAAAGCTGCTGAAGCTCAAGGGTTCATCCGCAAGATTTCAGAACTATGCCTACCTCTCTCAGCATGGAGAAGGTAATATGT
>LPNX011151981.1:106774-134322 GCA_001517045.1 Pseudotsuga menziesii
TTAAGACGTTGGACTCAAGTAATCTAAAGTGGATGACTTCAAACTTATTGGGTACTCAGACTCATATTTTGATGGCGATAAGGAGACAGGAGTATCAACTGCTAGATACACTATGAGTCTTGGATCAGCAGCTGTCTCATGGAGATCACGCAAACAATCAGTTCCAGCAGATTCAACAACAGAAGCAGAATATGTGGCTACAGCTGAAGCAATGAAAGAAATAGTATGGCTCAGGAAGATACTTGAAGATTTGCAAGAAAAGCAAGAGAACTCCACTCCATTACTGGTCGACAATACTTCTGCAATCAAGCTGACTAAGAATCCTAGATTCCATGATCGAACCAAACACATCAACACAAAGTATCATTTGATTCGACATCATGTAGAAGCCAAGACAGTCCATCTTCGACATTGTTCCACAAATGATCAAGTTGTAGACATCTTCACCAAAGCGCTTGGACGAGAAAAGTTTGAAAGGTTCAGAAACATGCTCGGACTTACGAACACCCCTTCGGATTAAGAGGGGGATTGTTAGAATATAATCCGTTAGGCTTATATAATGTAAATAAATAAATAAATAAATAGGAGGAAGCCAAACAGGCTGAGCGAAAGGTGAAACCCAACCGCCATGTGATTTGTATAAATATAGGCATTTGCATTGGAATAATAATCGAATCGGGAGTTATTACCAACAATAATGTTTCCTATATATTTTGGTTTGTTTATCGCATACATTTTAAATTTATGTTCGGTATAGGAATAAATAAAATATGGGCTTTTAACAGCCTGTATTGTTGATTTATAATACGGCCGTAGGTGAAAATATTGTCTTAACTCTTAGTGTTTATTTTACTTATATAAGCTGGATTTATAGGGTTCAACCCTAATTTTACAGTTTGAGATTAAGTACAATTTCTTAATATGATATTATGAATAAAAAAAATATAAACTCTGTTGGTAACTGTGAGTAAAATAAATGGATATTACCATATTGGTTAAGCTCGATGTTCGAGCAATCTACTGTTCTGTAATTTACCTTTGCTTTAAGATAAGCATCTGAGTTATTTTACTATAGATAAATTCTTTTATAAGGTTACTGTTAGGATTATGCATCTTGATTTACTTATTATGTGTTAACTTCTTAAATGATATATAGGGTTTATACCCTTAAACTATAAAGGTTCTTATATTTTGCTTTTAATTTATTTTAATAAAGTTTCCAAGAAAAATGCTAAGTTATCCTGTATAACAGAGTATATTTAACTACTCACTGTAACTTAAACAATATTGACATTCTCAATTTTGAAAAGAAATACCATCCCTATGTTGTATAAAAAGTATAATATTATTATAACGATAATACTTACTACTACAAAGTAATGATCTTGTCTTTATTGCAGTTTTAGATTCTCCATATGTATAACCTTGTATATTTTATAGCATATAGAAAATAGCATTATACTGTATTATTTTCTATATTGGTATGCAGTTACTTAAAGAGTTCTGTTAAGATTTAATCTGTCTATTAAGTTAGGATATTACTTATGAAAGTACAAATAAATCGGATAACACTTCTTATGACCTATCTTATATAACTATATAAATAGTAGCATGCATTTATAATCCATAAAAGATAAAGTTACCATTCTAAATAATATTAGAAATTGATTTAATAAAGAAAAAGGAAAGTAAAGGAAATAATAACACTAATCTAATACATCAGTTCTAGCTAACTTGCTTGATTATAGAATTAAATTTACATTTATTTACTTCTACATTGAGTACTTGTTCTTGGATATAACCAGTTAAATTATTTTTAAACTAGAAGGAAGAAACAGTAATACGTTCAATACAGTAGAATGAACTAAAGTAACCTTAATCTATCTGCTTCGATAATAAGACTACTGAAAACAATTTCTATACAGAAAACTAGTTCTGCCTGTAAGCTTACACAACTATCAGTAAAAATAAACATTCCTTTGGATGGTAAGTAAGACACAAATGCCTAAATTTTAATCTTATCATACATCTTTCTTATAATTTCTGCCTCTGTGTTGGAGTACGGTTTGGTGGCCCAGATGTGGAAAAACAAAAAGGGTCTTTTTCATTCATCAACAAGTTCAACTACTGATAAACTAGAATAAATTACATCACTAACTAGCTAATGCTTCTGTCAAGTAATACAAGCATAACATTCATCCATTCACATATATTAAAACAGAAATAAATAAATGTCAGAACCTGCTTAAGCCTTGGACAACAAACAGCAATGGGAGGCCGTTCCTCCCTACCAACTCCTGGAGAGTGCTCAGACAGCGACTCCTCAGGACCCCCGAGCTTGCTCTGGTCTCCCTGGCTGGAACTAGGTGCAGCAAAGTCAGATACCAGTCTTCAAACTCAATATTAACCCAGAACTTTTCAGTAAGCTCTCCCAGCTAACAAGCTGTAATAAAACAAGTTACTGCAGCAATCCTCTCAGACAACTTCCTTACTGTTTTTCCCCTTTTTCGTCAATGAATTTCCTAAATAACATTCACCTGAATGAATTCTCTCTGGAAAATATCTGAGCAGCCCCCAACTCTCTTCATTGAATACTTTTTAAAAGATTTCCTAGGTCTTTTTTGGGTTAACTGTCATTTAATGAGCCACCTACTCTGATCCCACTTTCTTGGGGGATCATGACCCCAAATGTAGGGAAGTTGCCACCTGCAGCTTATGAAGTGTTTGAGGATGTTGCCACTTGTCTTTTGCCTTCCACCTAGTTCCATCCACCAGTTTGACCAGTAACCTCTTTTTAACAGCTCTCCCATGCTGTTGTCTCCACAATTTATTTATTAATAATAAAAATATTCTAAATTACATTCCAATTCTGTTGACTCTGCTGAGTCATCAATTCCTACTTAGCATTAAATTTAACATAATGTCTCAGGAATATAATTAAAACAATTTACATAATTTTACAAAATTGGGGTATGTGACATACACACCCCCTTAAAATGTAACATCGTCCTCGATGTTACTTATTCTTCATCCTCTGCAACCTCCTGGAACAGATTCGGGTATCTTACTTTCCAGTTCCCAGGTAGCTTGTTCAGGACTAAGGTGCTTCCATTGCACCTTCAGCTGTCTAATCGTGCGGTTCCGCAGAGTAATTTCCCTCCCGAGGATACAGTCCGGCTCCACCAGAACTTCTCCTTCTGGTTCCACCTGTACAACATTCCAATCAATTACATGAGTAGCATCATGAACATACTTTTTCAGAACAGAAATATGGAAAACATTATGCACTTTCAAATTAGGTGGTAACGCTAACTGATATGCAACTTGACCAATTCTGGATAGAATTTCAAATGGACCACAGTAACGTGGTGCTAGTTTTGCACAACTCCCCAGTCTTAGGGAGATTTTCTTTGGTATTACCTTTATGAACACGTGTTCACCCACCTGGAACTATTTAGGAGTTCTTTTCAAATCTGCTTGGCTCTTTTGTTGTTCCTGTGCCACCTTTAAGTTTTCCTGCACTTGTTTCACAATCTGCTCCATTTCCTTCAATAATTCAGCTCCTAACACCAATCTATCTACTGGATTATTCCAGGAGATAGGAGTGTTACATTTATGCCCATACAGAATTTCAAATGGGCTGAACTTAGCTGAGGATTGATAGTTATTATTGTAAGCAAATTCTGCTAAATGCAAGTAATCCTCCCACTTACCTGGCTGATCCTTAACATACATTCTTAACAGATCTTCCAACACCTGATTCACTCTTTCTATCTGTCCGTCTATCTGAGGATGGAAAGAGGTGCTGAAATTTAGTGTTGTGTTTAATCCTTTAAACAAGGATTTCCAAAAATTCCCCGTGAATTTAGGATCCCTGTCTGAAATAATAACCTTAGGTACTCCATGTAACCTAAAAATCTTCTTTAGAAATATATAAGCTATATTGGCAGCCTTGCAGGTAGTCTTGACTGGAATGAAGTGTGCTGCTTTACTTAACTTGTCCACCACCACCATAATTGAATCGTTCTGATTCTGATTTCTGGGTAATCCAGTAATGAAATCTAAGCTGATTATCTCCCACTTCCAACTAGGAATAGGAAAGGGTAGCAATAAACCAGCTGGATGTTGGTGTTCTGTTTTCACTTGTTGACAGTCCAAACATCTAGCTATATACTCAGCTACTTTAGATTTCATATTAGGACAGAAATATTCTTTTCTTAACATGGTGACAGTCTTCTGGTAGCCTGGATGCCCTGAGTAAGGGGTTTTATGAACTTCATCCAGAATCAGCAATTTAACCTTAGGCACATTAGGCACATACAATCTGTCCTTAAACAATAAAAATACATCTTTATTTAGACTATAACCTTTTATTAAACTTTCTGTAGGTTCTTCTTTAGCTGTAACCTGTAATTTTTGATAAATTTCATCCAATTTTATCCCTTCAGTCAGCTGTTCATTTAAATCAGAAGCATAAGTACTGATTGCTGCTGTAAAATTCAGCTTTGCATTTTTGCTCAAAGCATCAGCCACCTTATTTTATTTTCCTTTTATGTGCTGAATTTCGAAATCGTATTCACTTAAGAAGGATAACCATCTTGCTTGCCTTGCATTTAAGTTGGGCTGATCTAAAAGGTATTTCAGACCCTTATTATCAGTCATTAAAGTAAACTTTCTGCCTATTAAGTGGTGTTGCCACATTTTTAAGGCATGAATAAGAGTAGCAAGTTTCAAATCATAAGTGGCATAATTCTTTTCGTGAATCTTTAACTTCCTGGACTCATAGGCAATGACATGCCCATCCTGAGTCAGCACTCCGCCTAAACCATCATTACAAGCATCGGTGCATACCACAAAATCCTTATTAGGATCTACTATTCTTAGAATAGGCGCAGTTGTTAACAGGGTTTTTAATTTCTTAAAACTTTCTTCACATTTTAAGTTCCAATCAAATTTCTTGCCTTTATTTTGCAAGGAAGTGATTGGATTAGCTATTTTTGAAAAACCTTCAATGAATCTTAGGTAGTAACCGGTAATTCCCATGAAGGACCTAACATCTATTACATCTTTTGGTACTGGCCAATCTTCGATTGCCTGGATCTTTTCAGGATCCACTGAAATCCCTTCCTTAGTCACTACGTGACCTAAGTACTAGATTTCATCCTTAAAGAAATCACACTTGCTGAACTTCGCAAAGAGCTGTTGCTCTCATAGCTCTTGTAAGACTATTCGTAAGTGTTCCTTATGTTCCGATTCATTTTTAGAATAAATTAAGATGTCATCGATAAATACGACAACAAATTTATCTAAGTATTTATGCATTATATTATTCATCAGACACATAAAGACAGCTGGGGCATTAGTAAGCCCAAATGGCATTACGACAAATTCGTAATGTCCATACCTTGTTCTAAAGGTTGTCTTGAAAATGTCCTCATCTTTAATTCTCACCTGATGATATCTTGATCTAAGGTCTATTTTTTAGAACACCGTAGCTCCACACAGTTGATCAAATAGATCATCTATGCAGGGCAACGGATATCTGTTTTTAATAGTCATTTTATTTAGTTGACGGTAATCTATGCATAGTCGCATAGTTCCATCTTTCTTTTTAACAAATATTACTGGTGCTCCCCAAGGGGACACACTGGGTTGAATATACTTCTTATCTATTAACTCTTTTAACTGTGATTTTAGTTCATTAAGTTCTAAAATATTCATACGATACGGAGCTTTCGAGCTAGGTACAACACCTGGTACCAGCTCGATAGTGAAATTCAGTTCCCTCCTAGGAGGTAATCCTAGAATTTCCTCCGGAAAAACATCAGTAAATTCGTTTAACACAGGAATATCCTCTATTTTTATTTTATTTTTTTTAGATTTATTTACCTCATCTGTAATAGGTACAGCATAGGCCTTGCACCCTTTCCTGACTGCTCTTTTGAGTTGTAAGGCAGAAATCTGCCTAATTACAATTTTCCTAGGAACACCCTTAAATGTTACTGGTGGTTCATTATTATTTACACACGTAAATGTTTTATCAAAACAGTTTAAACTACCTTGTGATGTTCTAACCAATCCATACCAATCAATAATTCATATGAGCCAAGTGGCAGAACATTTAACTTAACAGTAGTTTTAAATTCATTCATAACTAAAGCACATTCCTTAACATAACCGTGTTACTTTCCTTTTTGCCCCTGTGGCTAATTGAACTAACCAGGAGTTATCAAACTTTTCAACAGTCAAATTACACTTTTCTACTATCTTAGGTGAAATGTAACTAAGACTAGCACCTGGATCTATTAAAATAGTTACAGGGGTTTGGTTAACCATACCTTCTACTTCCACCATGGAATTTTGATAATCAGCTTGGCGGTTCTCAACCGTTGCATTGATTCAGGGCATGGTCCTTACAAAATATCCAACAGTCATTTCATCTTGTATAGTATGAATATTGCTATTTGGCTTCTTCCAATTTGGGTAGACTGAAGCATAGTGCGGGCCATTGCACTCCCAACACTTAACAGGATCCTTCTGTTCGAAATTCTTAGTGAAATTTCCATGATTGTTTGAAGCTTCCTTGCCCTTGAAGTTATTGGAATTATTAGGAGCACCATTTCTGTTTCCCTGGAAGTTCTTACCATTTGAATGATTTCTGTTCTTATTATTCCTAAAAATTTTCTGGGGTACAAACTCTTTTTTCTTGAACTCAGGCTGATTACAGTTCTTTTTAGCCTTCCAGTTGGCTATTCCTTCTTCCTTTTTATTCTGTTCAAAACAGAAATTAGCCTTCCACATGGCTTCTTCCTGAGTTTTGGGGTTATCATATTCGATTATGTCCTTTATATGATAGGGCAGGTAGCTGAGAAACCGCTATACTTTAGGTTTCTCATCAACTAAATACAGCACATACCTTAACAGACTTAAGAATTTACTGTTTAAGTCTTTCATAGTCATGGATCCTATCTTTAACTCATAAAATTCTTTCGCCCTTTCTTCATAGTATTGTTCGGACATAAATTTCTTCTTGAAGTACCTTTTAAAAGTACTCCAATTGACTTCTTTTTCTTTGATTCCCTTGACTCTTTTCAGATCTTGCCACCATATATCTGCCTTTCCAGAAAGATTATAGATGGCCATTCTTGCCTTTAGCCGATTTGAATAGTTGTATATCTGAAAATATTTTCTCATCCCAGATAACCAGGACTCTTCCTCTTCCCCTTTTTTAGTCTCTCCATTGAAAGTTGGGGGCTTTATTTTTTTGAAATCCCCGGAAATCTCTTCGTATGGCCTGTACTTTTTCTTTCTGTTATACAATTCAGCCTCACTAGTATCACTAGTAGTGTAGTAGCTTTGTTGTTCCCTGAGCCCTTCAGATGATGAGCTGATTTCAGCCTTAACCATTTTCATCTTTTTAGATCCTTTCTGATGACTAGCTTCCTCAAATTCGGATCTTTTACTCCTCCCTTCTGTCTGGAATTTTTCTATCAAGATTTGGTTTAACTCCTCCTGAGTCTTTAATATCCTTTCGTTATCCTTCTTGACTGATTCCATTTCAGTCTTCAAATCCTTGATAGTCTATATCAGTTTTGAAGAATGAGCAGTTATCTCTTCTAACACAGGTTCTCTAGATATCTGTCTTGTCTCAGTGTTTGGAGACTCCTCTTCAGCATATTCTCCTAACTTCTCCATTCCTGCATGTTAGATTCAGAAAAAGAAATTTTCTGCTTTTTTTCATAAAACAAAAATACAGGTTAGTACATGATTTTTACTGTTCTGTGGAAACTAGTTGGGCCACATCATGGCCTAGTGTTTGAACCATGCTCTGATACCACATGTCACAACCCAAAAAAAACCCAAAAAATTTAAAAATTTAAAAATAGCATATAACCTCATTAAATGCAGTTAGTAATTGTTTGATTAGTTTTATGTTACTAGAATTGTAACTAAATGATCTTTTGATTATACTTAACTTTTAAGAGAAATTCTTTTCAGTTACTAATTGTTTTTCTACTTGCGACACAAGGTGGGTTTGTCATGAAGGACTGGGCTTACTTAGCTTCCGAGCTAACGCATCAGTTTTCTTCTATTACAGGTATACAGGTAAGATGTATGGTCGCAGTTAACAAGTCTCGGAATTTTACAATACGATTTGCTGTAAATAAAATTATTTTGTGCAAGTATAATCATGCTATACAGATTTAACAGGCTCTAAAGGTAAAACTTTTACTAAGTTTTTCTTTTAAGATCTAAAGCTAGAGAATTGAGTTCTACTCATAAAGATTGCAGGTAAATTCTCTTAACATTTTAAGGATTCACAATGTTTTGGAATGCTACTTCTATTTCCATGATCGACATTTGGATAATAACCAAAAACACCTTTAGAATCAGTTCTAGATTATAATAATTAAACCCATTTATGAGTTTTCCAAACTATACTACCAAACAAGGAAGGTTAAAAAATTACACAAGCTGCCTAACATGCACTGACTCATAAAATCTTTGCAAATATTTGAGCTTGGAAAATAACAAAAAGTCTAATTGTTACTATAAGGATTCTAAGATTATTAAGAGGTTGTTAATCTATTAGCAATAGGAAAGAAAATGGACTAGAGTAACCCAAACTCAAAATTAGTGGGTTATATAAGTTTATTTCCACAAGTTATAGTCGTTTAAAAAAAAAGAGAATGTCAAGTATTTTACCTTCATTGCAGACTATGGCAATTGGCAATATAGTTGTAGAATTTGTAAACAACTATGTCTAACATTACTCCAATATTCTTATAACTCCTTATAATAAAAACAACTCTCTATGTCTAAATACTTACGAGACTAATCATGAACAATATCTATAAAGCAAAGTTTTAAATGCATTATTTTAAAGTACGTGGTTGAAAAATTATGTCGCAGGTGATATTATGGTATAACAACCTTATGGGATCTCCACGCTATGATTTGGTTTGAAAATTCAATCAATGGCGATCTCATCGTGGAAAATTAGAACTCAACCCACTGCATGCAATGTATTAAAAGTAATACGTGGTCTCCCCACAGCCATGCATTGGTGTTATAAAACAGTTGACTCAACCCTAATTCGTCATTTCTCCTTTGCCTTCGGGCTTGGCCGCTCTGCAAACCCTCCTGGTCCGTTTTGCTGTTACGTTGTTTGATAGCAGCTCCTATGCTGCTCCAGCTCTTCATGAGCTCATCTATTGCACTGTGTGGGAGTGAAAATCTTGCTGTTGGCGGCTTGTTGAGGCCTGGAAATTTGCAGGTGACAACAGAAAGGGATTCTCCCCAATCAATGTTCCCAACTAGCCCGTTGATTGTTTGGTATAGGGAATCCGTCCGGTTTTGTGGTCCGACTACCGTAGGTCAAACACAAACAAATGATTTACCGGTTGCGGCCCGGTCCACCGGAATTTGTATTTTAACTTAAGAATGCTATGTAAGAATTGAACTAAACATGCAGGGTGGTGAAGAATGTAGGGAGCAGTCACAATGTGATGCGCAGGTTCTTACCTCTCTTCTTAGGCTCACCAACATTTGAATCACACATGCATCTATGCACTAACCTAGCTATCTATCCATCCATCTATCTCTATCTACCTATCCCCGGGGAGCCAACTTATATTCAATAAATATGAGTAATGCGGATGTGCACACATGATAAAAGCAATTACAAATAGCTGACATTTACTTTTACAAGCATGAACAATGAAAGATATTTCCACAACCAGATAACTAATTGTTTCATGATAAGATTGCATTACTCATGGTGGTTATTTCATAAAATAAATCAGAAATCATTTAAACAAGACATAGGTCATAAAGTTAGAACGATCTCATGATTCATGGACACAATGCTGAAAAACAAAGTAGTTCATCTTTCAACTATCCATGGCAAAACATTTGAAATCCCACCGATCTTCTTTCAACAGGCAAACTGTAATTTCTATCGCAAAATGAAGTAGTTCTTCTTACAATATGTCCTCACCAGTCTTACTGGGGAAAAAAGCCCCTTTTTCACTTCTATGCTTCCTACTTTTATACAAAAAGGTCAAAATGGTTGGGCTACCCAAAGTGACCTTTGGGCTTCCCAACCTTTTTCTTTCCCAACGCTTCATTTCTCAAAAATATTTTACAAAATTATTAAATTATTACAAAGTTGACCGGTCCTTTATGAGGAGGGTCCCGCCTGGCTATCTAAAAACTTCTTCCACGCTGCTGCTTCAGCAGCCATGCCTTCAAATGTGCATGGCTCCAGGAACTGAATGTTGATTTTGAAATTTTCAACTTGGTTCTTGATGGCCTCGATCCTTGCTGGGCTCAACCGAAGCTGATATTCTAGAAACTACATGCTAACGGCTGCGTGGCCTACCATGTTCTTCAGTACTAGGTCATCAATGGCTCTAATATGCTGAGTTCTGGCCTTTGCATCTTGATATCTTTTCTATAATATTTCCATAAAGGCCTCATGGTCTGGGAATTCTTCAAGCCTATGCTCAGCCTCTTTTTGACATCGGTTGTACGTATTCAGGAGCCTTCTAAAATACTCTGAGCATGCTCCCTGCATCTTTTTTACAGCCTTCTTGAAATCTTCTGCAGTACTAATGGCGAACTCTACCAGGTTCTGATCTCTCTTGAGGGATTGATGGTATTTTGCTGGTAGCCCTTCTAGAGTCTCAGCATCATCTTCCGCCCTTGCCATTCTGGCACTTAAAACCTCAAGAACCTCCTGAGATCGATCAATGAAGTATGAGGAATTTTCCATGATCTCTTCTAGCCTGCTATCAATATGAAGGAATTTGCACCTCTCTTCTTCCAGAGTAGTCTGCAGTTGTAGCATTTGAGCCAGGATATATTCTTTAAATGGCTGCAAATTTACCTGCTGTTCCTTAGCCGCCTCCAGATCAGCAGTCATAGAAGCGAGCTGCTCTTTCAGTTTTTTGGCGTATGAATCATTGGACTCATAGATGATATTTATCTGTTCCTTTAGATCTTCCACCTTTTCCAGTAACTGTTCCTTATCACTCTTTAGACTTTGGGCTTCTTGTTGTACGTTTTCTAGGGACTCCTGTGTTGTTCCCTTGGCTTGCATCTCCACTTGAAGGGCATGGACTTCACCTTTTGAGGATTCCAGTTCCCTTTGCATGTGTTCATATTTCCTCTTGAGTCTATTACCCTCATCTCTTTCTTTTCTAGGTGTGTCCTTTAGCTGAGCAGAGGTCTTCTTAGCTGACTCTAGTTCAATCATCACCTTGTTTATGTTATCTTCGGAGGCATCGATTAGTGTATCCCCAGCTTTTATCGTGAGCCTAGGATCCTTGTCTATCCTTAGCATGACCGTTGTATCTGTTACCATCCTTCCTGATAGGTCTTTCACCTCAACTTTCTTTTCTGTCCTCCTCATTATTCTTTTGGTGGCCCTATCATAATAGACAGTATTAAAGTTGGGGACTTCCTCTCCGTTTTTCTGGATGAAAGGAATTAGCTGGAGCGTAGGATTCACAAGGGTGCTGGCAGTAGGTATTTGAAAGGTATGTACCTCGGGGTTTTCCTCCCCCTGGGTCTGTCCTACTGGTGTTTAAGAAATTGACTGTTGTGTTAACTTCATTCTTTCAGCCTCCTGCTTTTGGAGCTCTTCATCTAGCTTTCTCTTTGCTTCTTTAGCTTCCTGTCTAGCTTCCTCCTCTGTTTCTTTGGCTGCCTCTTGTGATTTTTTAGTTGCTTCTTGTCCTTTCTGCAGCTTCCTATTCTAGCTGCTAGGCCTCTTCCTGTCTCCTCTTGGCCTCTTCTTTAGCTCTGGCCTGCTCAGCTCTAGCTTGCTCAGCCCCTTTTCCACCCTTGGTGGGGTTCTTAGGCTTAAACCTCCTTCTCAGAGCTGTCAAGTTAGGGGCACTTCGGAAGACAGATTCTTCCTTGTCAAAGTGGTGAGTGTACTCGAAATGTACTTTATGTTCTTTACAGTGCTCTGCCATTTTACCATGAGTGTCATTCCTTCGGAAAGACATCTCACCAAAATGGAACTTCCCCAATTCTTCTATGAACTCCGCAGCTTGCTTTACCTTGGAAAATCTGTAGCTACCTAGTTTGAATGGCAGCAGAGGATATGTAGCCTTCTTTTGCTCAAAAAGGTAATTCCCTATTCCATCAATGAATACCTGCCTGACTGCCTCTTTATGAATAACATAATCTGTTGCGTATTTGGGCAGCAATAAGGGGCGTTTCGTGCCACCAAACATTCTAATGTACATGCCATTCTCAGTCAGGAAATAGTCTGCATGCTCTTCTATTACCTGCATAGCCTCCTCTGACATACAGTCACATTCCTTCCGGAATATGAGTGTGTAGAGTGGCATAATGAATTGCTCACAGACCTCCCTGTAGTGGCTATGGTACTGCTAAGCCCACAATGGTTTATAGGCGGCATACACAGGCATCCTTTCCCTGTCCTAGACACACTTGAGACCAGGGAAAGGCTGGTTGCACAGTATACAATCTACCAATATCGAGCTCATGTAGAATTCAGACTTTTTCTTGGATTCTCCTCCCAAGGCAGCAGCCACGTAAGATGAAAGACTGCTTGATACTAGGCTAGCCCAATTGAAGACTGTTCCTTGGGTTGCTACGTGGAACATAATGGGTATCCATTCAAATTTGAAGAGTCTGCCATGGGCTCTCCTGAAGATTCTATTCATCATCAGGGCTATAAATCTGTAAGGAGCCCTCAAGCTTGCTGTATCATACTCTCCAGTTGCTCTATGTTTGTACAGCTTTCCCGGCAAGAGCATTCTCTTAAGGGTTTCTATCAGGTCCATTCTGATGTTATCCAGCCAAGCATCAGATAGAAAGATTTGAGGTTCTAACAGATGATAGGCCAACGCCACATATCCCGGGCTAAATGCAGCATAGCCCTAGCCTTCCACATTTCCTATGAGCATGGTGGCTGTATTTGTATGGGGTAGAATCCATATAATCACCTCAGAACAAGGGAATAGCTCTGGTCTTGTGGCCACCTTCATGATGGAGGATTTCTCTATGTTCGCATATATGGGTTCTTCTTCAAGACCCATGTCAAGAACTTCCCTGCGGGAAATCAATCTGTATATGTCACCCCATTTATACTCAGGCTCCACACCAGAAATACATTGGGTGTCTTCATATATATATTTAGTCTATGTGACGACCTCTATTGCTAATTGTTCTTCGACCATAGGGGCCTTCTTTTTCTTCCTTTTGGACATTGTAAGTTCCTCCTGCCATGTATAACATTGTGACATTAAGCAATTCGAATTTGCAGGAATTGTGTAGCAGTTTATTCCTTCTCAAGTGTATCATGACTGTAACCAGTCAATGAAATTAAGACATAAACCCTTCAGGCTAAATAATTGAACTAGTATGCAATACTGTGCAATGTGCTATTGTCCTATGCCTAGTATGATAAGGTTCAGTGTATCAATGCATACATTGCTCAGCCCTATAATGCCTTGAGACTAGGGTGCAACATTTTATGATCTGATCTACATGAAGCAAGCTTATCAACCATACTTATGCCAGTATTAAATCTACATTATTCTGCAACATGCCACTTTTCCCATGGTAGCAATACATTGAAGCAAACATATATATCATATGCAAGGTGCAACATTCAGCTATTATTCTATTGTATAGCAAACACAGCGAAGGCTCGTGCCAGTCAACACTTTAACCATAAAGCCCAGAAGACACATAACTAATGAAGACTCATGCGACTCGCGGCAGGAAAGTTACATTAATTTGACTATACATTTCACGGGGATTATTTTCACCTTCTGCATAGGATAATTCCATAAAAACACTACCCACACTGCTTTCAATCAACGACTTATAATGGCGACATATCGCCTTTAACCAGCTAGGGTTTTAGGCAAATGAGCACCACAGGGTCGCGCGTGATGGCATGAGCAACAGGCTAGGTCCGAGTGGCGAGGGAACAACACTGGTGACCATGAAATCCTTTCAAAAACCTATATTCCCTGGAAAGCTACGGTTCAACATTCAAACCTCGATGAGGCCGTGCAGAAACGCGAAATGGCTACGGCTTAAAAAGGCCGGGTAACGCACCACGGGAATAACAGTCAACCAACAAACCCTTAAATCAATCCTCAGACCTATCTATCCTCTGCCTATCATGGATGCGCATGGAGGTTTGGCGCAGACGGCGTAACGGCCGTCTGTGCCGAAACCCCCCAACTCCTACGCGCGCGAGGCGGTAAGGCGAAAACAAAACTGCTCAAAGGGTTAAAAATGCTTCCTCCTTATGGTCAAAAGATGAACTTCCTACTCCTATAAGCTTAATACCTAACCGGATGAGGGAACCGCCGGGAACATCTAAACCCCAGGGAGAAAACCATTAATAGTTCAAGTGCGATGGGGAAAAAGACCTACCTGGAAATCCGGTGAAACAGGCGAGTCGATGATGGCTGGAATTTCACTTCTGCCACCTGGAAGCTGGTACAATGATAGCGGGACCTTCGCTCCCTCCAAAGAACGACAGCTCAACATGATAGTGCTCACCGCGACAGCAATATAAAAATAGCAAAAATAACAATATAAAAACCAAACCGTCGCCCCCGTTATATATAAACCTTTCACGCATGCGAGGAGACCATAAATTGGGCATCAGAGGGTTTTCATATCGGCAGTCGAGAGTGATCTTCCTTCCGCAACGGCGGACGGGTCCAACATTTATCACACCGGGTATACACGCATGGCGGGCAATAATCAGCTGATCGGATGGTTCTCTAATCAGGAAGTGAAATCTCAAACTCATCCGCAACGGCGGGATAGAAGATGGTGAAGGCTTCCGCTTTTGTCACCTGCGTCGAACGTCGGGGGGACTTCAAATCGGATGGCGAAAGCTCAAAAGCATCCGCAACGGCGGGATAGAAGATCGAAAGATCGTCTGATTCCTAATAAAAAAAGAACCTATCGTAAATAAAAGGAATCGGCATTCGGAAGGATCTAAAGTCAGAGAATGAAAACTTGAAAACAGTCGCAACGGCGGAAAACAAAGCAAAACAACTTTTGATTTCTACAGGCTTCAAGTACGTTCAACAGCAGCAATCTGGCTAGTTTCCAAAGGCTTTCCAAGGCTTCAAGCATTAAAACATTATGAGAAAACAATGCATCAAAGTAGGGAAGGCAAAACAAGATAATCCAAAACAAAGGAGGGTCCCAGAAATTTTTTAGAATTTTGGGAAATTGTTGCAGCTAGAACAATTGGCAACTACCTGGTGAACCCCAGATTTCTGAATTAACTATTTTCCCAGCTCAAGACTATCTGACTAAAATTGAAATCTTCTAGATGTCTGCATTCCTAAGCCAGCCCAAATTATGCATTAAGTTACTCAAATGAAGCCCATTCTTTCGGGAGAAGGTAACATCAGCAGTGTTTTAGGTCTGAATAACTCTTTTGAGGCCAAGTATGTGAGGTTTATTTTGCTTGTCCTTAGGTAGTTTCCAGCTTGGACACCACAAGATTGTAACAGATAGTAAGTAGTATAATCCTTTTGTCCCTCATTCCCATGCCAATTTGCACTTTTGTGCTATTTAAATTTTATTCCTTTGATATGAGTCCTCCTGCAGGCCTTTCTTACTGAATTTTAATTCAAGATCCTCTATCCCATAGTGTCCTTTTGTGTGAACAAGATACTTCATATTTTAATTCACGGATGGAGAGGATCTTGTGGCCATTTTAGTATTTCATGCTTGTCAAGCTTTGCTTTGGTATGTCTTATTCCTTTCAGGAGTTTTGACTCTTGATAGCTTCTAGCTTTTCTGACATTATGGCATGGGATCATTTATATATGATATACTGTCTTACTCTGCTTCCTTTTCCAGGATCTTATGCTGTCACCCCCTCGGATATTAAAATGTGAGGTGGACGGAGCCTCGAAATAGTATTCCAGACCTCCTTTACTTCTGAGTTATTTACAGGGGTTAAGTGAGACTTCAATGAATGCATGCTAGTTAGGAATACGGTTACTAGAAGACATTCTTATGCTTTAAAGCATAGTCTCTCACTCAATATTTTAGTTAATAAAGAACCTTGATGTTTCCATTGCAACCAAAAGTTTGCCTCTTTATTCAAAACCGAAAGGAAAGAAAGCAAAGTACTAAAGGGAAACATCAGCAAAGCAAACAACCAAAGAAAGAAAAACATCAAAACATTAAAGCAAGAAAACCAGCACCTAGTAAAAACAAACAATTTATTTATGTACAAAAAGAAAAACAAAAGAAAACAAAAATTTTGCCCATTCCTGAAATTTTAAAACTAGAGGACTAAGGAATGAGCTGGATTTAGACATGAGTTTCCTAACCATGGTCCAATTGTGCTGTTATTGAAATGGAACCCATATCTAAAATCCTGCAGTCATCACTTTCAGCCTGAGGGAGTTGAAGGAGCTTAGGCTGAGTGTCCATCATAGGACTGGACCTTTTTGAGGAATGATGTCTTAGCTTAAGCTCAGTCAGGTAGTTCCCCAAGATAGAATCAGCAGACTCATTTCCTTCTCCTAACTTAGTGACAGTATGCTTCATGTATGGTTCTCTCAGAATCTTTATTGGATTTGGGGTACCTTTGAGAGGTAACAACAGGTGGGACCAATCTGAAGCAAAATAACCTTTCAACCTGGCAGCCCAATCTCAGTTGAGAATGAGCCCATATCCCCTTGGTATGTCAGCCACCATAATATCAATGAATTGGCATATCTTGTTGTTTGCAGCCAAACGAATGAGGACATTCTTCATTTCTCCCACCACCTTGACACCTGTGCGATCTAATTGCGTTACTTCACGAGGTGTGGACTCTAGCTGTCCGTTAATCTTTTTACAAATATCAAGGGGCATCACATTCACTGCTGCTCCAGAGTCCATCAAGAAATTATGCACATTATAATTCAATATTTCTAGAGTCAAGAGGAAAGGCGGGTGTCAAGGTTTTCTTTCCAGCCTGGTTCTTGGTCTTCTTCTCCTAGCTGGTTATGAGTAGGTATATCCTTGGTTAGCTCATGAGTTTCATCAAAGTTTTTTCCACTAACCGCTATCTGTTCTTCTATAGGTTTGACAGTTTTCGTGACTGGATTGGTCCTCTAGTTGAGGGTATTGTTCTCACGCGTCTTGCCTTCGTCCAATCTCTTAACATTCTCCTGCCTAGTGTCCATTTTAGACATCACTTCATTGTCTTGGCCTATGACACTCAGGTCCTTCATAGTCGTAGATGTGCTTTCAGGTTTAGGGGTGTCATGTTCAATGTCAAACAATGAAATACCATTCCATGAGAACATAGTATCATCCTTTGGTTTTCTTATGATCTGTTTCTCCTTTTCTTCCTCACCACTGTCCTTAATCAATTTAGGGTCCAACAACTTGTTCATCACCAATGTCATTGAATGGAAACATTGAGGACACTTCTTCTCAGAATGAGGTTGTTGGTGAAAGGTATAGAAATTATCCCCTCCTACTTCTGTTATGTTTATTGATGCCGAATTGGGAGGAGGAACTTGCCATTGGTCATTGTTTTCTCTTTTCGGATAGTGAGGGTTATAAGATTTCTGAATGTCTGTTTCCATTTCCAGATCTATTATTCGGTTGGATAATTTCTGGAGCATTTTCATCATTCCCTGGAAATCATGTGATTGATCTTCTCTAGGTTTAGACAGTAGTGAGAATCTTTTGGTGACAGTCTTGTCTTCCAGTGAATCAAGATAATCTTCTACACTCTCACTTTCAGCCTCTACCCTTTCAGCCTCTTCATAAGTCTCTACCAGTGTAGGCTTGACTTTCATCTTGGCAAACATGGCTAGTTCAGGCCCTAGGGCTGAGGTGTAATACTCAATTAAAACCTTGTCTGAAGGTCTGTCAACTGCAGAAAAGTTTTTTAGGTACATTGAAAATCTCTGAGTGAAACTATGTACCTTTTCATTCTTCTCTTTTCTTAAGTGACCAAGATCTTTCATCAATGAGGCATGTGTTTTTAGGGTTGTATATTTGCTTCTCAAAACTCTCTCAAAGGTGTCCCAATCAGGAATGGAGTTTGTAGGTAGACTGAAATACCAAGAAGTTGCTGCTCCCCTCAGAGTGTACAGAAATAGCCTGCAGACCACATCTTCATACTCCCCGGCCCTTAGCCCTTCTAATGCTAGGTAGAAGCTTTTGAGGTGATCATCTATAGCAGTCCCTTCTTCTGGGTCAAACTTAGGCAAGAGCTTGTCAAAGGCTTGAGGTAAATTATGCAAAGGAGGAGTTAGGTTCAAGGGAGACCTAGCTCTCCATGCCGGCAAAGGGTTGGGTTGATTACCAGCCATGAGCAAAGGTAAACGAATAAGCCACTGGGAAAAATAGTCCGAAATCTATAAATTTTTTGGGTTCGATCGAAAGCTTCAAAACATCTGCTGGTAGGATAGTCTTGGGAAATTAAGTTCCACGGCCAGCCATTTACTGGCGGCCCTCCTTCTAGCGCCAAAACTGTTGAGGCCTGGAAATTCGCAGGCGACAACAGAAAGGGATTCTCCCCAATCAACGTTCCCAACTAGCCCGTTGATTGTTTGGTATAGGGAATCCGTCCGGTTTTGCGGTCCGGCTACCGTAGGTCAAACACAAACAAAGGCTTTACCGGTTGCGGCCAGGTCCACCGAAATTTGTATTTTAACTTAAGAATGCTATGCAAGAATCGAACTAAACATGCAGGGTGGTGAAGAATGCAGGGAGTAGTCACAATGTGATGCGCAGGTTCTTACCTCTCATCTTAGGCTCACCAACATTTGAATCACACATGCATCTATGTACTGACCTAGCTATCTATCTATCCATCTATCTCTATCTACCTATCCCCGGGGAGCCAACTTATATTCAATATATATGAGTAATGCGGATGTGCACACATGATAAAAGCAATTACAGATAGCTGACATTTACTTTTACAAGCATGAACAATGAAAGATATTTCCACAACCAGATAACTAATTGTTTCATGATAAGCTTGCATTACTCATGGTGGTTATTTCATAAAATAAATAAAAAATCATTTAAACAAGACATAGGTCATAAAGTTAGAACGATCTCACGATTCATGGACACAATGCTGAAAAACAAAGTAGTTCATCTTTCAACTATCCATGGCAAAACATTTGAAATCCCACCGATCTTCTTTCAACAGGAAAACTGTAATTTCTATTGCAAAATGAAGTAGTTATTCTTACAATATGTCCTCACCAGTCTTACTGGGGAAAAAATCCCCTTTTTCACTTCTATGCTTCCTACTTTTATACAAAAAGGTCAAAATGGTTGGGCTACCCAAAGTGACCTTTGGGCTTCCCAACCTTTTGCTTTCCCAACGCTTCATTTCTCAAAAAGCTTTTACAAAATTATTAAATTATTACAAAGTTGACCGGTCCTTTATGAGGAGGGTCCCGCCTGGCTATCTAAAAACTTCTTCCACCCTGCTGCTTCAGTAGCCATGCCTTCAAATGCACATGGCTCCAGGAACTGAATGTTGATTTCAAACTTTTCAACTTGGTTCTTGATGGCCTTGATCCTTGCTGGGCTCAATCGAAGCTGATATTCTAGAAATTGCATGCTAATGGCTGCGTGGCCTACCTCGTTCTTCAGTACTAGGTCATCAATGGCTCTAATCTGCTGAGTTCTGGCCTCTGCATCTTGATATATTTTCTGTAATATTTCCATAAAGGACTCATGGTCCGAGAACTCTTCAAGCCTATGCTCATCCTCTGTTTGACATCGGTTGTATGTATTCAGGAGCCTTCTGAAATACTCTGAGCATGCTCCCTGCGTCTTTTTTACAGCCTTCTTGAAATCTTCTGCAGTACTGATGGCAAACTCTACCAGGTTGTGATCTCTCTTGAGGGCTTGATGGTCTTTTGCTGGTAGCCCTTCTGGAGTCTCGGCATCATCTTCTGCCCTTGCCATTCTGGCACTCAAAACCTCAAGAACCTCCTGAGATCGATCAACGAAGTATGAGGAAGTTTCCATGATCTCTTCTAGCATGCTGTCAATTTGAAGGACTTTGCACCTCTCTTCTTCCAGAGCAGTCTGCAGTTGTAGCATTTGAGCCTTTTGAGCCAAGATATATTCTTTAAATGGCTACAGATTTACCTGTTATTCCTTAGCCGCCTCCAGATCAGCAGTCAGAGAAGCGAGCTGCTCTTTCAGTTCTTTGGCGTATGAATCATTGGACTAATAGATGATCTTTATCTGTTCCTCTAGATCTTCCACCTTTGCCAGTAACTGTTCCTTATCACTCTTTAGACTTTGGGCTTCCTGTTGTACATTTTCTAGGGACTCCTGTGCTGTTCCCTTGGCTTGCATCTCCACTTGAAGGGCATGGACTTCACCTTTTGATGATTCCAGTTCCCTTTGCATGTATTCATATTTCCTCTTGAGTCTATTACCCTCATCTCTTTCTTTTCTCAGTGTGTCCTTTAGCTGAGCAGGGGTATTCTTAGCTAAATCTAGTTCAATCATCACCTTGTTTATGTTATCTTCATAGGCATCGATTAGTGCATCCCCGGCTCTTATCGTTAGCCTAGGATCCTTGTCTGTCCCTAGCATGACCGCTGTATCTGTTACCATCCTTCCTGATAGGTCTTTCGCCTCAACTTTATTTTCTGTCCTCCTCATTATTCTTTTGGTGGCCCTGTCATAATAGACAGTATTAAATTCGGGGACTTCCTCTCCGTTTTTCTGGATGAAAGGCACTAGCTGAAGCGTAGGATTCACAAGGGTGCTGGCAGCAGGTATTTGAAAGGTCTGCACCTCGGCATTCTCCCCCCACTGGGTCTATCCTGCTGGCGTTTAAGAAATTGACTGTTGTGTTAACTTCATTCTTTCAGCCTCCTCCTTTTGGAGCTCTTCATCTAGCTTTCTCTTTGCTTCTTCAGCTGCCTGTCTAGCTGCCTCCTCTATTTCTTTGGCTGCCTCTTGTGCTTTTTCAGTTGCTTCTTGTCCTTTCTGCAGCCATTATGCAGCTTCCTGTTCTAGCTGCTGGGTCTCTTCCTGTCTCCTCTTGGCCTCTTCTTCAGCTCTGGCCTGCTCAGCTCTGGCCTGCTCAGCTCTGGCTTGCTCAGCCCCTTTTCCACCCTTGGTGGGGTTCTTAGGCTTAAACCTCCTTCTCAGAGCTGTCAAGTTAGGGGCACTTCGGAAGACAGATTCTTCCTTGTCAAAGTGGTGAGTGTACTCGAAATGTACTTTATGTTCTTTACAGTGCTCTGCCATTTTACCATGAGTGTCATTCCTTCGGAAAGGCATCTCACCAAAATGGAACTTCCCCAATTCTTCTATGAACTCCGCAGCTTGCTTTCCCTTGGAAAATCTGTAGCTACCTAGTTTGAATGGCAGCAGAGGATATGTAGCCTTCTTTTGCTCAAAAAGGTAATTCCCTATTCCATCAATGAATACCTGCCTGACTACCTCTTTATGAATAACATAATCTGTTGCATATTTGGGCACCAATAAGGGGAATTTCGTGCCACCAAACATTCTGATGTACATGCCATTCTCAGTCAGGAAATAGTCTGCATGCTCTTCTATTACCTGCATAGCCTCCTCTGACATACAGTCACATTCCTTCCGAAAGATGAGTGTGTAGAGTGGCATAATGAATTGCTCGCAGACCTCCCTGTAGTGGCTATGGTACTGCTGAGCCCACAATGGTTTATAGGCAACATACACAGGCATCCTTTCCCTATCCCAGACACACTTGAGACCAGGGAAAGGCTGGTTACACAGTATACAATATACCAATATCAAGCTCATGTAGAATTTGGACTATTTCTTGGATTCTCCTCCCAAGGCAGCAGCCACGCAAGAACAAAGACTGCTTGATACTAGGCTGGCCCAATTGAAGACTGTTCCTTGGGTTGCTACGTGGAACATAATGGGTATCCATTCAAATTTGAAGAGTTTGACATGGGCTCTCCCGAAGATCCTATTCAGCATCAGGGCTATAAATTTGTAAGGAGCCCTCAAGCTTGCTGTATCATACTCTCCAGTTGCTCTGTGTCTGTACAGCTTTCCTAGCAAGAGCATTCTCTTAAGGGTTTCTATCAAGTCCATTCTGATGTTATCTAGCCAAGCATCAGATAGAAAGATTTGAGGTTCTGGCAGATGATAGGCCAACGCCACATATCCCAGGCTAAATGCAGCATAGCCCTGGCCTTCCACATTTCCTATGAGCATGGTGGATGTATTTGTATGGGGTAGAATCCATCTAATCACCTCAGAACAAGGGAACAGCTCTGGTCTTATGGCCACCTTCATGATGGCGGATTTCTCTATGTTCGCATATATGGGTTCTTCTTCAAGACCCATGTCAAGAACTTCCCTGCGGGAAATCAATCTGTATATGTCACCCCATTTATACTCAAGCTCCACACCAGAAATACATTATGTGTCTTCATATATATATTCAGTCTGTGTGACGACCTCTATTGCTAATTGTTCTTCGACCATAGGGGCCTTCTTTTTCTACCTTTTGGACATTGTAAGTTCCTCCTGCCATGTATAACATTGTGACATTAAGAAATTCGAATTTGTAGGCATTGTGCAGCAGTTTATTCCTTCTCAAGTGTATCATGACTGTAACCAGTCAATGAAATTAAGACACAAACCCTTCAGGATGAATAATTGAACTAGTATGCAATACTGTGCAATGTGCTATTGTCCTATGCCTAGTATGATAAGGTTCAGTGTATCAATGCATACATTGCTCAGCCCTATAATGCCTTGAGACTAGGGTACAACATTTTATGATATGATCTACATGAAGCAAGCTTATCAACCATACTTATGACAGTATTAAATCTACATTATTCTGCAACATGCCACTTTTCCCATGGTAGCAATACATTGAAGCAAACATATATATCATATGCAAGGTGCAACATTCAGCTATTATTCTATTGTATAGCAAACACAGCGAAGGCTCGTGCCAGTCAACACTTTAACCATAAAGCCCAGAAGACACATAACTAATGAAGACTCATGCGACTCGTAGTGGGAAAGTTACATTAATTTGACTATACATTTCACGGGGATTATTTTCACTTTCTGCACAGGATAATTCCATAAAAAGACTACCTGCACTGCTTTCAATCAACGACTTATAATGGCGACATATACCCTTTAACCAGCTAGGGTTTTAGGCAAATGAGCACCATAGGGTCGCGCGTGATGGCGCGAGCAACAGGCTGGGTCCGAGTGGCGAGGGAACAACACTGGTGACCATGAAATCCTTTCAAAAACCTATATGCCCCGGCAAGCTAAGGGTTCAACATTCAAACCTCGACGAGGCCCCGTAGAAACGCGAAACGGCTATGGCTTAAAAAGGCCGGGTAACGCACCACGGGAATAACAGTCGACCAACAAACCCTTAAAGAAATCCTTAGACCTTTCTATCCTCTGCCTATCATGGCTGCGCAGGGAGGTTTGGCGCAAACGGCATAACGGTTGTCTGCGCCGAAACCCTCCAACTCCTACGTGTGCGAGGCGGTAAGGCGAAAACAAAACTGCTCAAAGGGTTAAAACGCTTCCCCCTTATGGTCAAAAGATGAACTTCCTACTCCTATAAGCTTAATACCTAGCCGGATGAGGGAACCGCCGGGAACATCTAAACCCCCAGGAGAAAACCATTAATAGTTCAAGTGCGATGGGGAAAAAGACCTACCTAGCAGTCCGGTGAAATGGGCGAGTCGATGACAGTTGGAATTTCACTTCTACCACCTGGAAGCTGGTACAGCAATAGCGGGACCTTCACTCCCTCCAAAGAACGACAGCTCAACGTGATAGTGCTTGATAGCGAAAATAACAATATAAAAACCAAACCATTGCCCCCGTTATATATAAATCTTTCACACGTGTGAGGAGACCATAAATCGGGCATCGGAGGGTTTTCATATTAGCAGTCGAGAGTGATCTTCCTTCCACAACGGCGGACGGGTCCAACGTTTATCACGCCGGGTATACGCGCATTGCGGGCAATAATCGGCTGACCGAACGGTTCTCTAATCGGGAGGGGAAAGCTCAGACTCATCCGCAACGGTGGGATAGAAGATGGTGAAGGATTCTTCTTTTGTTACCTGCGTCGGACGTCGGGGGGACTTCAAATCGGATGGCGAAAGCTCAAAAGCATCCGCAACGGCGGGATAGAAGATTGAAATATCATCCAATTCCTAATAAAAAAAGAGCCTGCCGTAAATAAAAGGAATCGGCATTCAGAAGGATCTAAAGTTGGATAATGAAAACTTGAAAACAGCCGCAACGGTGGAAAACAAAGCAAAACAACTTCCGATTTCGACAGGCTTCAAGTACGTTCAACAGTAGCAATCTGACTAGTTTCCAAAGGCTTTCCAAGGCTTCAAGCATTAAAACATTCTGAGAAAACAATGCATCAAATTAGGGAAGGAAAAACAAGCTAATCCAAAACAAAGGAGGGTCCCAGAAATTTTTTAGAATTTTGGGAAATTGTTGCAGCTGCAACACGGTTTTAAAATTGTTGTTTGCCTAGGGTTTTCCCCCTTTGATACCCATTGTCGACCCTGTCACTGTGTAAGTGCAACACCTTGACTTGATACTGTCAATGCCTTCCATTGTGTTAGGTATCCTTCACTCCAGTGAGCTCATTCTTCTCGGTGACAAATGAAGGGTTTACGCTTCCTCTGCTCGTGGTTATCTGGCTATTTTCGGTGGCTACACTTCTATCGAACTCTGCGGTAAGTTACAGGTTGTTCTTTCATTTTTTTTTTCTTATTTTTATTTCAAGAAATAGCTTAGCCATTAAATGATAAGGTTTTAAAATGATAAGCTGTTCCTTCGTTTGCAGGTTTTGGTCTCCTCCTTGTGGAGTGGAAAACGCAAGATTTCAACCGTTGGTTTTCCCCAGTAAGCCTGGCCTCAAACATGGCGTTCCCTCCTTGCTGGTTTTTAGGGCTGTTAGAGGTTGGCTTTGAGAGGTGTGACTCTTGTGGTTACCTCGGTTCCGTTCAGTTTTATTAAACTGCAGGTTAAAAATGCAATTTTAACAGGATAAACCCCTGCGCTATGCGAGGGTGTTACAGCTTAGGCCGATGTTGTAATTATCAGTTTTCTTTCTGTGTTTAAAATAATGTATAAGAAGTACTGGGCTGTAAGCCTGCCTGTGGATGAGGTTATGACCTCGAATTCTTATTTTCTTTTACTGTACTCTTGAATATTCAGGGTTTTCACCCAGAGTTTTATAATATAACTTATTATAATGTTTCCTATATCTTTTGGTTTGTTTATCGCATACATTTTAAATTTATGTTCGGTATAGGAATAAATAAAATATGGGCTTATAACAACCTGTATTTTTTATTTATAATACGGCCGTAGGTGAAAATATTGTCTTAACTCTTAGTGTTTATTTTACTTATATAAGCTGGATTTATAGGGTTCAACCCTAATTTTACAGTTTGAGATTAAGTACAATTTCTTAATATGATATTATGAATAAAAAAAATATAAACTCTGTTGGTAACTGTGAGTAAAATAAATGGATATTACCATATTGGTTAAGCTCGATGTTCGAGCAATCTACTGTTCTATCATTTACCTTTGCTTTAAGATAAGCAACTGAGTTATTTTACTATAGATAAATTCTTTTATAAGGTTACTGTTAGGAATTTGCATCTTGATTTACTTATTATGTATTAACTTCTTAAATGATATATAGGGTTTATACCCTTAAACTATAAAGGTTCTTATATTTTGCTTTTAATTTATTCTAATAAAGTTTCCAAGAAAAATGCCAAGTTATCCTGTATAACAGAGTATATTTAACTACTAACTATAACTTAAACAATATTGACATTCTCAAGTTTGAAAAGAAATACCATCCCTATGTTGTATAAAAAGTAGAATATTATTATAACGATAATACTTACTACTACAAAGTAATGATCTTGTCTTTATTGCAGTATTAGATTCTCCATATGTATAACCTTGTATATTTTATAGCATATAGAAAATAGCATTATACTGTATTATTTTCTGTACTGGTATGCAGTTACTTAAAAAGTTCTGTTAAGATTTAATCTGTCTGTTAAGTTAGGATATTACTTATGAAAGTACAAATAAATCGAATAACACTTCTTATGACCTATCTTATATAACTATATAAATAGTAGCATGCATTTATAATCCATAAAAGATAAAGTTACCATTCTAAATAATATTAGAAATTGATTTAATAAAGAAAAAGGAAAGTAAAGGAAATAATAACACTAATGTAATACATTAGTTCTAGCTAACTTGTTTGATTATAGAATTAAATTTACATTTATTTACTTCTACATTCAGTACTTGTTCTTGGATATAACCAATTAAATTATTTTTAAACTAGAAGGAAGAAATAGTAATGCGTTCAATATAGTAGAATGAACTAAAGTAACCTTAATCTATCTGCTTCGATAATAAGACTACTGAAAACAATTTCTATACAGAAAACTAGTTCTGTCTGTAAGCTTACACAGCTATCAGTAAAGATAAACATTCCTTCGGATGGTAAGTAAGACACAAATGCCTAAATTTTAATCTCATCATACATCTTTCTTATAATTTCTGCCTCTGTGTTGGAGTACGGTCTGGTGGCCCAGATGTGGAAAAACACAGAGGGTCTTTTTCATTCATCAACAAGTTCAACTACTGATAAACTAGAATAAATTACATTACTAACTAGCTAATGCTTATGTCAAGTAATACAAGCATAACATTCATCCATTCACATATATTAAAATAGAAATAAATAAATGTAAGAACCTGCTTAAGCCTTGGACAACAAACAGCAATGGGAGGCCGTTCCTCCCTACCAACTCCTGGAGAGCGCTCAGACAACGACTCCTCAGGACCCCCGAGCTTGCTCTGGTCTCCCTGGCTGGAGCTAGGTGCAGCAAAGTCAGATACCAGTCTTCAAACTCAGTATTAACCCAGAACTTTTTAGTAAGCTCTCCCAGCTAACAAGCTGTAATAAAACAAGTTACTGTAGCAATCCTCTCAGACAACTTCCTTACTGTTTTTCCCCTTTTTCGTCAACGAATTTCCTGAATAACATTCACCTGAATGAATTCTCTCTAGAAAATATCTGAGCAGCCCCCAGCTCTCTTCATTGAGTACTTTTTAAAAGATTGCCTAGGTCTTTTTTGGGTTAACTGTCATTTAATGAGCCGCCTGCTTTGATCCCACTTTCTTGGGGGATCATTACCCCAAATGTAGGGAAGTTGCCACCTGGAACTTAGGAAGTGTTTGAGGATGCTGCCACTTGTCTTTTGCCTTCCACCTAGTTCCATCCACTAGTTTGACCAGTAACCTCTTTTTAACAGCTCTCCCATGCTGTTGACTCCACAATTTATTTATTAATAATAAAAAAATTTCTGAATTACATTCCAATTCTGTTGACTCTGCTGAGTCATCAATTCCTACTTAGCATTAAATTTAACATAATGTCTCAGGAATATAATTAAAACAATTTA
>LPNX011151981.1:134367-173005 GCA_001517045.1 Pseudotsuga menziesii
GAAATGGATGGAAAAAATATAAGGATCGGAGCTCACAAGAGCTTCTTGCTTCCGCAATGTCAGAGCTCACAAGAGCTTCTTCCTTCCGCAATGTCGTAGCTCACAAGATCTTCTTCCTTCCGCAACGTCGGAGCTCACAAGAGCTTCTTCTTTCCACAACTTTGGAGCACACAAGCGTCAGAGGTCGGAAGAAGATCTCTTTCCGCAACGTAGGAGGTCGGAAGAAGATCTCTTTCCGCAATGTCGGATCACACAAGCGTCGGAGGTCAGAAGAAGATCTCCTTCCACAATGGTGGAAACTTAAATCTTAAAGATTGGTGAAGTAAATCGACAGAAATGGAAGACTTAGCAACCGCGCCATCCACCACTGCGGAAGACTTAGAGATAGCGCCATCCGCCATTGCGGAATACTTAGAGACAAGACATCCCGATGGAAAACCGGATGCCAACCAATTGAGACAGAGTTCATCGAAGCTATTTTCTTATCACTCTTCCGCAACAGCGGAAGCGCAGATGACTAAAACTTCTGCAATGCGTTCAATGGCATGGCCCCAATAGCAAAATGTTTATTACGCGGTTTGATTGGCAAAACATTTGGCGAGACTCCTTTTATATCCATATTTGGTGGATCACAGAGATAGCAGAGTCTAATATGGTTCCATATAACATTTGGCTTATGACTATCCATTTGGTGGAGCTTTCTTTGGCAGTTATAACATTTTGATCCACTGCTGTATTTGGTTTGGTGCTCAGTTGGATGCGACATTTGGGTATGGAACAGTCTATGAGATGGGAACAGCCTGTTGGGGATATGGAACGTTGAACGTCATGTTACCATAATGCTTGGGCTGCGATTCGGCCGAATGGCATGATTCAGTTTTGAGATATGGTAACAGCTATGTGAAAGAGGGAGGTGAGTCCGTTACTTATCCTCCCACTGAACGCTTAAATAGAGGAGGCTAGCCACCAGTGAGGAGGGGGGGGGGAAACAATTTGTTCCGAGCGCAGTACATCGTTTCTCTGTTACGTGAAGTTTGGAGAGTTTGCTGTAAAGTGTTCCGATGCTGTTACTATCGAAGTCGACATTCTCTATCATACTTTGGCTTTCTTTACCTTACGAAGGCTAATTGTAATTTCCAGAGAAAGGTCGTAAAGACTTTGTACAGCATTCTGTTTACAGTTGCTGAAGTTGTTTCCAGAATCATTTTGTACGATTTTAAAGCCATGAATTGGATCGGTTCCCATTGGAGAGGGACCCGAAGACCTAGCCCAGTGAAGGGGGTGAACTCCGTTATCAACTTCTATTTATGACTCTCTGTTTCTGTGTTTTCTTCTTTGCATCTGTTTGTCAGTGTTGTTTTCCATCCTGAGCATTTAATTTCTATTAATGTCGTTCCATTAATTAACCTGTTGATCACATTATTTTACAACAAACTTTTAAATGCACACAAGTTGAGATCCTATGGACCATATTATGGTATCAGAGCTGGTTGACTGTTGTGCAAGTTTGTGAATGCTTACCAGGTCCAAGTCAAAGGTTGGAGAAGGAGAATTAGTTGAAGGAGATCCTGAGATTGGCTCCAAGAGAACATTCTCAAGAACCATGTCTTCTCCACGAGGGGAAGAAGAAGGACATACCGAACGGGAAAAACCTGTTATTTCTGAAACTGAGTTTTTGGAGGCTTTTATGAGCATGAAAGCCATGATGGAAATTCTACTCAATGAGTGAGCAGAAAGGAAGAAGAAAGAAGAAGGATCTTCATCCAGAGATGCAGAAGTGAAGCTGGAAGAAAAGGGTAAAGGAGTAGGAGGTGATGGTGATCCTCCTGACACTAAGAAAACTTTCTCTTCTTCTCATACTTCTCATTCAAATAATGCAAGTCCTAATATTCCTTATTTCAAATTGGATGTAATATTTGAATTACCTATTTATAATGGAGAGTTAGATGCTGAAAAATTAGGCAATTGGATCAAGCAGCTTGAAGTATATTGCAGGGTGTAGGGCATTAATGATGACCCTTCTAGGATTCAATTGGCCACTTCGAGAATGAGTGGAATGGCTCTTACTTGGTGGGAGAGCAAGATTCAACAAGATCTTCGAAAGAATGGTAAAATTATTTCAGTTTGGAATGAATTCATCGAAGTATTAGGAAAGCAATTTTATCCTTTAGGTCACATGCAGCAATTAACCATTAATTGGCAAATGTTTAGACAAGCTAAAGGACAAAGTATTCAATATTATACTCATGAATTCAGAAAGAGGGCTATTGCATTGAATGTTTTGTTAGATACACAGGAAACTCTTCTTAAGTACATTGGTGGCATGCATTCTTATTTGAAGCATACTTTGTTGATGTTTAATCCCAGTAATTTGGATGATGTATGTGTTCAAGCTACCCATTTAGAAGCCAGGGGTAAGCATGCTAATGATACTTTTGTGAAGAAGTCATTTAAATTTGACAGCAAATCGAAAGGTCAAGATAAGGAGAAAAAGAAGATGGCTACTGTTAAGAAAGAGGGTGAAAATCCTACGTGTTCGCATTGTTAGAAGGGACATGATGTCTCTAAGTGTTGGAAACTTCATCCGGAGTTAAGGCCAAAGAAGTACGAAGGAAACAAGGATAAAGGAAAAACAAAAGTTACTGCAGCAGTTATTCAAGACTTGGGATCCGACTCAGGTGATGAAACAAAGGTTAGAGCTGTTGGAATCTAGGGTAAGGATAAGAGTATCTCACTTCCCATTGATGCACAATCCAGTTCTAGTGCAAGTACAAATCTGCCATCTACTTCTAAGCTAAATGATAAAGATAGAAGTGCACTGTTTCATGTTTGTGTCATTGCAAATCACACAAAGATTGATACATTGTTTGATAGTGGTTCACAAGTATATATGATATCAGAAGAAGTGGTTAAGAAATTTCATTTAGTTACTGTGCCTCATGAAAAGCCCTATCCTCTAGGTTGGGTTACTAATGATACACGATTGCAAGTTACAAAGAAATGTGTATTAAAATTTGCAATTACTGAAAAGTTTAGGGATGAGGTAGAATTGGATGTAGTACCACTTGACATTTGTGGAATTGTACTTGGGAGTCCATATTTGTATGACCGAAAAGCAGTCTTTTATAGGGAGCATAATAAGTATCATCTTTTTAAAGAAGGTGTAGAATATATTGTACGAGCACATAAGATAAAAACCAATCTAGCAATAGTCTCTGCAGGACAAATGAAGAGGTTGGTAAATGCTAGTAAGAATTTTGTGTTAATGACGGTTAAGATGAAAAATGATGAGATCTCTAAATATTTTGAAGAATGTGACCCTAAGCATAAAACTGAACTGATTGACATCATTTCTGAGTATGATGATTTGTTTCAAGATCCAAAGGGGTTACCACCGAAGAGAGAGATTCAACATGAGATACATTTCCAGCAGGATGTGCCACTCCCGAACATAGCCATGTATCGGATGTCTGTAATGCAGAATGAGGAGATCAAGAAGCAGGTTAAGGAGCTGATTGAGAAGGGGGTCATCCAGCCCAGCACTTCTCCTTGCAGCTCTCCTATAGTCTTGGTTCCAAAGAAGGATGGGTCGTGGAGGATGTGTATCGACTACAGGGCCCTTAACAAAATCACCATTAAAAACAGGTATCCTCTTCCTCACATTGATGATTTGCTTGATCAGTTGAAACATGCAACTTATTTTACAAAATTGGATCTGTGTAGTGGGTATCATCAAATCTGTGTTACTGAGAAAGATGCTTGGAAAACAACTTTTAAAACGAAACAAGGTTTGTATGAATGGCTTGTGATGCCTTTTGGGCTTTGTAACGCACCTGCTACTTTCATGTGGGTCATGAATGATGTCTTTCGTTCATTCATTGATGATTTTGTAATTGTATACTTGGATGATATCCTTGTGTTTAGCAAAACTTGGGAAGAGCATGTTGTACATGTGAAGAAAAATTTAGATGTACTGAGAAAGGAAAAGCTGTATGTAAAAATGTCTAAATGTGAATTTGCTAAAAATTCTTTAGTATATCTAGGCCATATTATTGGTGGAGGCCACCTATGAGTGGACCCAGCCAAGGTTGCTGTCATTGTAAACTAGCCACGGCCTAACACCGTTACTGAAATCAGAAGTTTTCTGGGTGCAGTTCAGTATTGGAGGAAATTCATTTCTGGGTTTTCTTCCATTGCTGCTCCATTACATGCATTGACAAGCATTAAAGAAATTTTCCAGTGGGGAGGAAAGCATCAGAGAGCCTTCGATACTTTAAAGGAAAAGATTAGCTTAGCACCAGTTTTGACATTTCCAGATTTGCAGCAGCCATTTGAGATCGAAACCGATGCCAGCGGGTTTTCCATGGGAGCAGTTTTGATGCAAGGAAGGAAGCCAGTCTGTTACCATTCAAAAACATTCTCTACTACGGTAAGTAACTACCCAACCTATGACAAAGAGTTGTATGCTTTAGTACAAAGTATGAAGAAGTGGAAACATTATATCATGGGAAAATAAATAGTCATACATACTGATCACCAGCCACTTCAATATTTACAATCTCAAACTAAAATACAACAAAGTAGGCATTTAAAATGGATGGGGTTCTTACAACAGTTTCATCTCGTAATTAAGTACAAAAAGGGAATTCATAATAAAGTAGCAGACATGTTATCAAGGCCACCTACAAATGCTTCAATCATTCTTCAAAACAATTCATTAACAAAGGAAAGTTATATTGAACAGTATGCAAAAGATAAAGATTTTAAGACAGTATATGCATCACTAATACATGGTAAACATGAAGAGAACTATTATGTGCATAATCAACTCTTGTGCCATATTGGTAAACTTTGTATTCCAGAGAAAGAAAGAGTGCATATGATTCGAGAAGCACATAGTTCATTGATTGCAGGACATTTTGGTGTAAGTAAAACGTTGTCGGTATTGCAGAATCACTGTTATGGGCCTTAGATGCAAGAAACTATAGCTAAATATATAAGAGGTTGTGTTATGTGTGCAACAAGTAAGCCTAGCAATAGGAAATTGTGTTTGTACACTCCTCTTCCAGTTTCTTCTTGTCCTTGGGAAAGTATTTCTATGGACTTTGTAGGAGGACTACCTATGTCTAGAAAGGGGCATGATTACCTATATGTGGTTGTGGATAGATTCAGAAAAATGTGTATCTTAATGCCATGTAACAAGCAGATCATTGCTGAACAAACAGCTCTTTTATTCTTTCCAAATGTTTGGGTACATTTTGGGCTACCCATGTCTATTATATCTGATCAAGATTCCCGGTTCTTGGGAAAATTCTGGTCAACTTTATGGGAGCTTATGGATACCAAACTTAAGAAAAGTATAGCTTTTCATCCACAGACCGATGGGAAAACAGAGGTAGTAAACAGAACAGTGGTTCAGCTGCTTAGAGGATATTGTAGTAAACATCCTAAACTTTGGGATGAGTAGTTGCAGTATATACAACATGCTTACAATCATGTAGTTCATTCTTCCACGAAAAGATCTCCTTTTGAAACTTGTTTTGGTTATCTGCCAAAAACACCGATGGACTTCTCTTTGGGAAAAGATGTAGTGGATGGACATCATGATGCAGATAAAGCTTTAAAGTTCATTCAAAGAATCCAAGCAGTGCAGTAGGCAGTTCAAGAACAGTTGGAGAAGAGCCAGGCAGAGTACAAGGCCAGGCATGACAAGCATCAAATTGATCATCAATTTCAGGTTGGTGACCGAGTTTGGTTACACATCACCAAAGAAATAATGAAAGGTGAAGGTAAAAAGCTTAAGCCTATCAGATATGGTCCTTTTGAGATCTTGGAAAAGATTGGTACTAATGCTTTTTGCTTGAATTTACCTCCATACATGCAAATTTATTCATTTGTCAATGTTGAGAATCTTAAACTGTATGAGCCTCCTATGATCATGGATGAGGAAATTAACATACAGATTCCTTCAGTTGATGATTTGGCACCTGAATATATGAGAGAGTTGCAGGATGATGTTATTCTTGACAGAAATGTAAGGACTTCACGAAGGGGGAATGCTGAGTACCTTCGAGTGGGGCTGAAAGGAATGCATCCTAGCAAAGCTAGATGGATGGAGATTGGAAAAGTGAGGGAACTGTACCCTCACTTACTTGCAGAATAATTCAGGCTTTTGGTGGTCCAAAAACTCTCCAATGGGGAGGATTGATCTGGTGGATTATTCCTCTTTAAAGATCCAATATGGTACAATGGTTCAAAGAAGTGGTAGGTGAAAGAAACGGACGGCAAAAATATAAGGATTGGAGGTCACAAGAGCTTCTTCATTCCGCAATGTCAAAGCTCACAAGATCTTCTTCCTTCCGCAACGTCGGAGCTCACAAGAGATTCTTCCTTCCGCAACATCGGAGCTCACAAGAGCTTCTTCTTTCCACAACGTCGGAGCACACAAGTGTCGGAGGTCGGAAGAACATCTCTTTCCACAATGTCAGAGGTCGGAAGAAGATCTCTTTCCGCAATGTCGGAGCACACAAGCATCGGAGGTTGGAAGAAGATCTCCTTCCGCAACGGTGAAAACTTAAATCTTAAAGATCGGTGAAGTAAATCGATGGAAATGGAAGAATTAGCGACCGCGCCATCCACCACTGCGGAAGACTTAGAGACAGCGCCATCTGCCACTGCGGAAGACTTAGAGACAAGATGTCCCGATGGAAAACCCGATGGCAGTCGATTGAGACAGATTTCATTGGAGCTAGTTGCTTATCACTCTTCCGTGACAGTGGAAGCGCAGATGACTAAAACTTCCACAATGTGTTCGATGGCATGGCCCCAACAGCAAAATGTTTATTACGCAGTTTGATTGGTGGAACATTTGGCGGGACTCCTTTTATATCCATATTTGGTGGACCACAAAGATAGCAGAGTCTAATATGGTTCCATATAACATTTGGCTTATGACTATCCATTTGGCGGAGCTTTCTTTGGCGGTTATAACGTTTTGATCTACTGCTGTATTTGGTTTGGTGCTCAGTTGGATGCAACATTTGGGTATGGAATAGTCTATGAGATGGGAACATCCTGTTGGGGATATGGAATGTCGAACGTCATGTTACCATAACACTTGGGCCGCGATTCGACCGAATGGCATGATTCAGTTTTGAGATATGGTAACAGCTGTGTGAAAGAGGGAGGCGAGTCCGTTACTTATCCTCCCACTGAATGCTTAAATAGAGGAGGCTTGCCACCAGTGAGGAGGGGGGGGGGAAACAGTTCATTTCGAGTGCAATACATCGTTTCTCTGTGATGCAAAGTTTGGAGAGTTTGCTGTAAAGTGTTTCGATGCTGTTACTGTGGAAGTTGACATTCTCTGTCATACTTTGGCTTTCTTTGCCTTACAAAGGTTGATTGTAATTTCCAAAGAAAGGTCTTAAAGACTTTGTACAACATTCTGTTTATAGTTGCTGAAGTTGTTTCCAGAATCATTGTGTACCATTTTAAATCCATTAATTGGATCGGTTCCCATTGGAGAGGGACCCGGAGACGTAGCCCAGTGAAGGGGGTGAACTCTGTTATCAACTTCTATTTATGACTCTCTGTTTCTATGTTTTCTTCTTTGCATCTATTTGTCAGTGTTGTTTTCCATCCTGAGCATTTAATTTCTGTTAATGTTGTTCGATTAATTAACCTGTTGATCACATTCTTTTACAACAAACTTTTAAATGCACACAAGTTGAGACCCTACGGACTAGACATGATTCTTGTCAATGAAGTCTCATATTTATAGGGATGCGCTCATCCTATATGTGATAATTTGATGGAAAATTGACATCTTATCGATCACATGGGATTCCCATTCAATGTATTCCAACATTAACTCATGTACTTTAGTTCTGATATGTACCTGCTTATTGGGAGGATGACGGATGGGACAAAGAAACACGCCTCCATTCTCCTTGGACTTGTCAAATTAATGACACCTTGATGTTGTAACCACCTAAATATTTTTAGGTATTCATGATTTAATGACCACAAACTGTCATTCTTTCTCTTATTGCAATTTTCATGCTCCTATCTTAGACGTGCGACATAAAATTTTCCTTTCCTCTCTTCTCTTTTTCTCTGTCTTTTTGTTTTCTTTTTTTTCATATATTCCTGCCTTACATAGGCATGTCACGACCATCATAGTAAGGTTTTAGGTGGCTTCCATTTATCATTCCTGTGACTGGCATTCCATCCATCTTGTCCAATTTCATTACACCTACGTTAGTGATATGTATGACCACATATGGCCCTAGCCAATGCGTCTTCAGTTTTCCTGGATGCTTCAAAAATTTGTTGTCGTACAAAAAAAAATTCCTCCAACTTTGAAATGCTTAGTTCTGATATGGTGATCATTCCATACTTTCTACCTTTTCTTCTCCGTGTTTTGATGAAATCCTGCAATGAAGTGTTCTTCTTCCATCTGAACAAGTTGTCACATCCTTTTCTCAACAACATCCACATCTGTCATTTCCTTCAGCGCAACAATGCTTAAGCTTGACACACTATACTCCATTGGCACAACAACTTCTTGTCCATACACCAGTATGAATGGAGTCTGCTCTGTCATTCACTTGGAAGTTGTGTGATACACCCATAGCACAACTGACACTTTCTGATCCTAATAATCTCTACATGCATTGCATACCTTGGTTAATGCATTCTCTCGGATCTCATTGAATGCTTCAACCGTTCCATTCGCATGAGGATTATAGGGTGTAGTATTTCTATGCTAAATCTGGAACTCTGTAGTAAGCTCATCAATCATTTTGTTCACAAAATGCATACCTTGGTCACTTAGAAAAATTTTCGGGCAGCCAAATCTAGTCACCACATTTTCAAGTAAACACTTTGTTGCCATCGTAGTAGTGCAATCCTTAACTAGCATGGCTTCAGTCCATCTTGTTAAGTATTGCATTGCAGTGATAATGTAGCCTACACCAGTCCTTTTCCCTGTCAGACTAATAGGACCCAAAAAATCAACGACGCATTTATCAAATGATTGAAGGGTTATCTACGGCGAAAGTAGAAACTCGTCGCGTCTCGACGGTTTTCCTGTCCTTTAGAAAACATCGCAGTGCTAACAGAAATTCTTAGTGTCCATATGTATGGTTGGCCACCATAATCCAAATTGCAATATCTTCCACACTATTGCCTTTCCAGTGTAGTTTCCTCCTGGGACACCGACATGTGCTTCGCTCATTATCCACTGTCGTTCATGCTCGAAAACACATTGCCTCAATATTTCATTAGGGCCTGTCTTGTATAGGTGTCCTACAATCAATGTATAATTAGTGGCTTTGACAACCAAACATTTCTTTTGCATAGTGGTGAACCCTTCAGGTGCATAGCATGTGCTTAGGAAGTGGATGATAGCATTAAACTCCTTATTCTAATAATCAATTGTGGTGACCACAAATAGTTGTGTGTCGAGAAAGTTATCCTCCAGATTGGTTGGTTCTTGACCACTTTCTATCCTTGACAGGTGATCAGGTCCCACATTCAGTCGACCAGGTTTAACAGATTTCAAAGTCAAATTCTTGAAACAGGAGGGGCCATCGACAAATCTCCCCCACCCCAACACTTGCTTGTTGACCAAGTATTTTAATGCCGAATGATTAGTGTACATTTTAAAATTTCCACCCAACAAGTATTGTCAGAACTTCTGTAGCACATAGACCATGGCGATGCCTTCTCTTTCTGTCGTAGTATAATTTTTCTCTACCGTTAACAATTTTCTGCTAGAAAAAGCAATAGGGTGGTCAAGCGCACCCTCACCTGGTTGTGTCAAGACTATGCCGAGGGCAATAGACGATGCGTCAACATGGACATGGAACCGCTTATTCTATTTGGGAAATACCAGTATTGGCGTGATGGCCATCTTGTTCTTTAATTTTTCCAAGCTTTCTTGGCAAGCTTCTGTCCACTAAAACTTCACATCTTTCTTCAAAAGTTTATCCATAGGTGTAGTTATCTCTGCATACCCTCTGATGAATTTACTATAGTAGCCTGTGGGTCCTAGCACTGATCTGAGTTGTGTGATTGATGTAGGTGGTGGCAAGTCAAGGATAATTGCAAATTTCGTTGGGTCGACCAAAATTCATTCGTGACACATGACATGTCCCAACAACACACCAAATGGTGCACAAAAAATACATTTCTTTGAATTAAGCGTGATCTGATACTAGCGATAGCGGCCCAACATCATGTGCAGACTCTCAATGTGGTCTCTTACTCGACCAAACATAATCCAATCATCAAAGTAGACGTTAAAAAATTTATGTATGAAATATTTGAATGTATAAGCTATTATTCTAGAAAAAATAGCAGGTGCATTCTTGAGTCCAAAGGGCATTACCATATATTGGTAGCATCCCCATTATGTGATGAAGGTCGTTTGGTGTCCATCTTCCTTCATGATTTTGAATTTGTGATAACCAAAGAAGCATTCGGTGAATGAATACATCTCCTACCCTCCAATGGTTTCCAATAATTCATCAGTAAATGGTGTTGGGAATGGATTATGCAGGCATGGATCGTTCAACTTCCTTAGGTCGACACAGATCCTGACTTCTCCTGTTGTCTTATTATCTTGGATCATTATAGGGATGATCCATTTTGATTCCTCAACATGTTCAATGATTCCTACGTCAAGTATGTGATCCAATTCTTCTTTTACCTTCTCTTTATACCTTGGATTCGACCTATAAGGTCGATGTTTAACTGGTTTAGCATCTGGTTTCAGGGGTATTTTCATCTCCCCCAGATCTCCTTCTATTCCCTTCTTCTACGAAACGTTGGTAGAGAATAGGTCTTGAAACTCATGCAACAAGTCCGTGATCTTTGATACTGTCTCATCGTCCCAATAATCTCCTATATTAGCGAACTTCAGGTTTTTCGGCAAGCCAATGTTAACTTTCTTTATTTTTAACGTCTTAAGAAACTGGTCGCTCAAAATACCACTTCCTTTGACTTCGCATTTTCCCCCTGACTCTGGTATGTTTATGTTAGTTAGATCATCATATGTTTCTCCAGCCAGATTGTAACAAGTCATCCATTTCTGGATGGTCATGCTGCACTGGTGGGAACTCACCACTTCGACAGGGATTTCAAAGAATATTTTTTCCTTAATCACTTGAAGTGCAACATCAACTGTCGGTTTCTCAATAGCAAATGCAAAGGTGTGTGAAAACTATGTAACTACCTTGTCCCAATCTTGAGTTCCTTGTCGCAAATGGATGGACATATACTAGCTTCTGGCTATCATTTCCAAGGTGTGTATCAAATGATGGACCCATTCTTGTTGTGGGTAGTCTGCAAATGCCATTTGACACTGATTCATGTGCTCGACAGGGTTTAATAGACCTATGTACTTATGACTCATGACGGTGACTTCTTCACCAAATCTAACTTCCAACAATATTCTACACTGTGTCCATTTTGATATGGATTGCTTATGTGTACCCCACCATCTAGCAGGCATAGTCTTCAGTACATAGTCTAACATAGACAAGCGATGCGGTTCTATTATGAGTCCTTCAAAATCACTAAGGAAGGTTGCAAGATTAGGTAATCCCTCATATGTGGGTAGCTCCCTCGATTGATGCCCCACTCGTCGCATAGACCTGGTAATCTTGGAGCATCTCCGCATAGAGACTTCAAGCAATCTGTTCTGCCATTTCTTGAAGGCCTCTCCTAAATATGATGTGCATGAACTAGCACTCCTCTAGATCAGGTTTCCATGTGCTGTCGGTTTTACATAGTCATCTTTTAAGGTGCTAACATTAAAAATATGGTCTACATATTCACCTTGTCCTTCACTATCGATTGGTTAGACATACCTATGTACCTCTAGTGGATCAATGGGTGACACTGCCCTCATCTCATAATTATCGAATGAGAGGATCCTCTTCTTGAAGTTTATAATGGTCATATTATCTATGGCCCAATCTATCCCTAGAAGTGCGGGATATGGGTTCATGTCGTCGACAATGTTGATGATTTTAAAGTTTGTGAATGTGTGCAACCCCTCAATGTCGATAGGGACTTGACTTAGCCTACCAATTGGTAGGACCTTTGCCTAATTTGCAAGCCTCAACTAGACAGGGGACTAGTCTAAGCACAACTTTCCCATTCTTTATCAAGTTTTTCAACTTAGAATATTGACGTCCCACCCCAGGTCTAGAATAATGTAATCCATGTCATAATCCCCTATCTTTGTATTCATTCTTAACTCACACCCCATTTTGAATTTATTTTTGACATGGTTAACCCTCTTTCCAAGTTGTGACTTAATTGGGATTTCTTCTGTCAGTGCTTGAATTTTTGCGACAACATATTTATCTTGAATTAGCTTTAACAAACTTGACAGAAACAAATTGAGCTTACTAACCTTTTTCGATATATTCTTCTAGAATAGCTGTTGGAATCATTTAGGAATATCCCTGACTTCAATTGAGGTCGACAGTTGTTCTGGATCCAAAAAATCTGGTCGTACATCCAAAAATACTTGCTTATATTTTTTAACATCGAATGGTACTTTCTTCTGTTCTGCAGGTCGCACCTGTGGTTTCCCCTATGGTTCTTCCTGCGGTATATTCTTATCATCTCTGGTCGCAACACCTCCTCATATTACGACATCAACGCTTGGCTCTCTTGTCTCAGTAGTAATCATCTGAACATTAGGGTTAGGATTTGGATTTGGATTTTTCTAGGGGTTAGGACATGTGATGGTCCGAGCTTGCCACTTTGCAATCAACTAGGGACATTGCTCCACATTATGGTCCTATTATTTTCAATATGAATATGTCTTTCTAGGATCTTGGAAATATCTGGCATAATGGTTTGGTTGTCCATAGTTATAGCATACAAATTGACCTCTTCCTCTACCAAATCCTCCTCCTCCTCTGTGTCTGAAGTTTCCATCCCCCTTTCCTGCGGGTGTGGTGGCTGAGGTGGGTAGTGATTCTGCGGTGCATACTGGTTCTGATACTGGTTTTTTGGGAAAGGACCTGGTTGGTAGTGTGCTTATTCCTCTTCATCCTAATCCTGCTCGTCATTCTTCATCAAATAGGTGTCTACTATCTTCTCCTTCAGAAGTTGATATGCTCTACAATCCTTCTAATCATGCCCTACTAATTTGAAAAATTTATAGAAAAGGTTGGCTAGGGTACTTAAAATATTTTGCAAGTATAGTTAGTCCTCGTCATGATTCCCTCTAGTCTGGCATATTCGGCACCAGGGTATCCCATAAGTACTGAATGAATTAGGCACACCCGACAAGATATAGTTCATGTAAGACGAACAATTATCCTTGGTGATTTCATCCATTCGACATCTTGTGCACCACAAGTCCTCTTGGGATTATTTTCCCTTCTTGATGTCCTAAAGATACACCATCAGGTTATGCAATTGCACTGAATCTACATCATTCCTGCACCACCATATCTGATTAATGAGGATTCTAGCACTTCTATCTGCGACACAATATTCTGTTGCATCGAAGGAACTTGAATGTGTGGTAATAATGAAGTAATTAACCACTCTTTATGATACACATTTGACATATAGAAACTAAATTTGGCCATCAAAGTTTTAAACCATTGATCGAAATCCCATATGGATTATGTCGGTAACTGCTTTATTTCCTTGATCTCAGTGATGCATTGCGACTTAGATTTAGGTTTTCGGAACTCACAAATTATCATGAGTTGAATCTCATAAGGGGTCTTCTGTGGGGTTCCTATTGGTACTATGCAAAAATTCATGAACCACTCCAGCGCCTGACCCCGCAGAGTCGTGATCATCATCACTTTTCTCAGGTCTACATTGTGAACTTGCAGAACCATCCAGATAGCTTCGCAAAGGAACCAGTGTTTCTTTGGATCTTTTGCTCCATTCCCATTGAATGTGGGTAATCTAATATATACCTCATCCATTGAGTTCGCTTTGTGATTGTCTAATCAATAATTTAATGAAGGAAGACTCCCTTGTCCACTAGTCACATTACTACCACTATCAGTATTAACAGTTCTTTCAGGATATGAGGCTCTAGACCTTACCTCTCGCGATACTCCTGGCGTGGTGTAGTTGCGTCTTGATCTTGGTGGCTCTACAGATTCTTCAAATTATTCTGCTCTTTTAGAAATCAGGCTATAGTCTTCCTCTTCATCGCAAGGCCCTTCTTCTATCCATGACTAAATTCATACTCACTTTCTTTAAACAAACTAGGAGTTCGTCTACGTCCTATTATATTTCTTCTCTTTCCTGACCAAAATCGCCTTCCACTCCTTAGGAATCTAGCTTCTAGTTCAAGTTTTGTACTTCCTAGGAACATCTAAGCTCACCATTTCCAATTTTACCTACAATTCGTGTGCGACATATCCCCTCCTCTGGATATGAGGCTCAACTACTCAACTGCAAAATACCCTTCTCATAGACGAGCATATTTAGCCATGTACTTATAGACAAGTACCTTCTTCCTGGTCCTTGGAAAAATTTTCTTTTGGCCTCACTATATGAGGTTATCATCTCAACTGCAAACTCAATAATATACCCTTGCAAAATACCTTCGACCCAAAAATCAACACCTCTAGAGACGGGGTTACTTACATTGGTTATCTCGTGAATCAGCTGAGCACTCCACTCAACCGTTTCTCTTTTATGGAAATTTGTCTGTCGAGTCGCCAATCTTGACAACCACTCATGCAGCACAATAGGAAATTTTTTGAAGAAGATCGTGTGAATATGAGAGTATATGTACCAGTCTATCCTGTTTTATGTGCTCAACCACGATCCTTCTCTCTCTTCTTACGCAAATGCTAACGTCTTAGACTCCATCCAATCCTCTATTTCCTTATTTGTTGGATGCCACAACATTTACCTCGACTCAAATGATTAAGGGTCCCGGAAACATAACCATTTGTTGGCCTACTTTTCCTCACTCTCGCAACCCAGGTTCAACAACAACACAATGCCAACAAAACACCCAAAGACATTGGTCCAATGGAGCAAGCTCAACAGACAACACCTGTGAGGAACGCACAGTCTCACTTGAGATATATTAATGTGTAACTTCTAGAACCATGTTTCTGTAGTTGATGAGGGATTACAGTCCCTTGGCATGTATCCAAGGTGCTCGACATAGTCAAAAGGATGGACTATTTTTCTACTCGACAGTGGCGCAGTGGTGCAACACAGCCAGTGCGCGACACAACCTTGTCCTTGACAACTTAACAACTAGTGCAATGGTGCGACATAGATGATTCCTTAATATTAAATGACAACACGGTGATTGTATTACAACTTAACAGTATTTTAACATGAATTAATACACAGTCATTGACAGTGATTTAATCATTCATTCATTCACTATTTTTTATCAATATTGCGACATTCATTCAATAAATAACCATAAAAATTAAAGATAATCAAACATTAAACAATAACTATTAAACATTCAACAATCAACATTCATCAACACAGGAAATAACGTGGAAACCCATCTGGGTAAAAACAACTAAGGTTCTCTTCATCTGGCATGAGAAATATATGGCACCTTGCAGTCTACGACTTACATACTGTTTTGAGATATGTCTATTTAACTCAGACACTTCTTTCTCTCATGCTCTCTATCTTATGATTTTATTCTAACTACTCCTACTTATTCGCACATAGCCTGGATAGACTCTTCTACTCTACTATCTGTGCACTCAGCTGCATAATGACTCTACAAAATGGTCTATGCAAACAGCTGCAGATCCGCGACTCAACAACCTTCTACTATTAGACTCCTGTCTGATCTCCTCAAAGATACTTCTACTATTACCAATTGAACCAACAAAACTACAATCTTTCTGAAGCTAACCCTTATACAGAATGGGTTCCTCTTATTTATAGTGTCTACAAGACCACTCATGGTTGACTGAGTACAAATAAGTTATTATAGTCATAAATAGCCACAAAATATCTTCTATTACATTAATGATAGGCCATACTAACCACAAAACGTCATGCATCATATTATTCATAGGACATAACTAGATACAAAAAATGTCCTTTAGTCTTCCGCTGACTCGAGCACCTGCACTCCTTCTTGACCTGTCCCCTTCCAGCCTTAACTCTTCCACCTGCCAATATTCCACCGACTCTGGGTGCACTTTTCCTCGTCGCACCATTCCTTGTTGCAGCTTTCTCTATTATGTGCTTCCTTCTCTTCTATTACCTGCTTTTACTCCATCACACGCCTACGCTTCAGTTTCTTCCTTTAGCTCTATTGTGGCCCAACACCATGGATTATTGATCTGATTTCATCGGTATGCTTCTCTCTCTTATACAATTCTCCATTTGAATCATGTAGGCTTAATGATCCTATGTGTCATTTAATTTTAAATACTATCATAGCTGGTATCAAGGCCAATAACAAACCTCGAAAGATTCCATTGATGCACCAGAAGCTATTGGGTTTAACATAAATTATGCAATGATACCCTTTCTCCCTTTGAATTCTTTCCAAATAAGTCTATTCAGGTGTGATGCACTTAGAGAAAGTGCACATGTTGAAGTAGAGAGTGTTTGAACTAATTTGATTCAAATTAAATTGTTTTTTTGTAGGTATAATTTCAATAACAAAATTGGAAAATCGCATCCAACTATGATGAGGTACCACGACCTATATTATCATCTTAGAGATCATACTATAGCCTATTTTAAAGGTCTTTCTGTGATCTGAAATGGGTTTTTTGTGGAATTCAATTTGAGTCTCTTTTTTTAAAGATATGTTCACTTGAATATTGGAGGTTTACAACAACTCACATCCATCTGTACCCTCTATTTCGGATTGATATTTGTCACTCCACAGGATGAGCTAGGTCAATTTCCTTATGTGGTATGAAATATCTCTTTGATATCTCAAATGGGTCTTAACTGAAATTTGATTCCGTTGACTTTAGAATAAGTTATGATTGAATTGACAACATGACATCAATCATGTTTTTGAGTTTTTATTTAAGCTTATATACATGATTTAATTTATATGTACAACTTCTTGGATTCAAAGTTGTTCCTAAATTTGAAAAAGAAAATTGTAGAAACCTCTATTGTACAACTTCAAATATGGATTTGAGATCACTTCCCCTTCTATCACCATTCAATTATGCTCAGTGGAAATTGAATATGGTTGCATACCTTGAGAGCCATGATCTCCTTGATGCGTCATTTGGAGCTAGTAAATAATATTATGAAGAGGAAAATGATTGGCTAAATGACTGTGACAGAGCATATGAAAGTATGGGTATGGTAATGACTCCTAATATACGTTATCTCATGTAATTTGTTAAGTATCTATTAAAGCTCTAGAGAAATATAGATAGATCCTTTAGTATGCATAAAGAAGTAGATAATACATTGAGTGAATCCAAATCCCCCTCAAGTGTTCTTCCTTCGAATGTATCGGCTTAAATTATCTCTGATAAAGTTTTTCAAAACGAAGAGATAGTAGAATATTCAACTCATTCAATTCAAATTGTTGAAAGTCTCCTTGTAGTGACTCCTTCTCCTGTTTCTCCAGAAGTTTATGAGATCTACGATATCTCATATTCGCATACAGTTGATCCATAAGAAGAAATTTGAACCTTCATTGTTGAAGAAAAACTATCCTTCCATCCTTCTCAGTCACTCTCCAGTGATTCTTCTATTCTAAATTCTATGCAAAGTTTGTCAGTGAAATCTCAAGGCGTTGAAGACGAATTCGATTCCTCTCTCTCCAATTATGTTGTGTGCAGAAAAGTGATATTTTGGATGTTTTGGAAGAAATATCATATTTTAGGAGTGATTCATTCACCCTAATTGATCTAGAGATTCCAACAAATTCCTACTTGATTGCTTGCATCAATTCTTAGAGTTTTATTGAAGAAGGAGAAAATAGTGCATATGCCATCTCAATGGTGCACTTGGAGCCTTTGTTCCTCATTCTTGGATATGGTATCACCTTATTTGGTTCCAATTTCAAGTTTCAAGACCTTTTCAGTCATGCTTGTGACTGTTCTCATTAGTTTTGGTGTGAAAAAGCAAGCACCTCAAGTCTCTTTCAAATTTGTTGTTGGGGATTCAATGTGAGTTTCTTCTCATGAGTTTGCTTATATGAAATATTGTGATTTCATGGATATTTTGAAAGATATATCATATTATAGATCTCACACATTTTCTCTCCTTGGTCTCATGTCTTCTCCTCACATGATGACATGTTCATCTCTTCATAGTAAAGATGGAGAGCTCTTGAATTCACTTGGACACTTGCTTCTCATATCTGGAGCTGATCTTATCTCACATGGTTCAATGTCCAAAGCTACAGCATATCAATTATTTGGGTTTACCTCACATGGTTCGAATTCTCAAGAACTTTTGCTCTTTTTTTCGGCTATCTCAGTTGCTTTACATGGTCCCATAATCTATTATGCAGTTGTATATGTTCATGATTCAATTGAGTAGATTCATGTTATTCCAAAGAATAAAATTCCTCCAGACATAATCATTTAGTTTGGATAGGTTCACATGCATAGTCCCAGGATACTAGTGCACACAAGGACCATCACACTACATTACTGCTCCACAGAGAAGCAAATTGAAGAAATATTTTCATACATTTTTACTCAAGAAGAAATGTTTTCTCTTAGTATGAAAGCTTGACCCTGATTTGCCTGTTTATTTTGAAGTGGGGGTTTTTTCCATGAGTTTTTCCCCATTTTTATCAGTTTGTTAAGAAGTTCCTTTTATATTTAGATGGTATGGGTGACCTTTGGTCTTAGTTGCAAGGGCCCATGTTGTCCAAACTCAGGATTAAGGGGGGGTTTTGGGATTATTATTAATCCTCCCTTTGACCACATAGTCTATTTGTCTATTTTCCTATCTTAGGTATTTGAATTATCCTATATGTATAACCATTGTATTACATCATATTTACTAAATATGTGGATTACGACTGATTAATGGAAATATATCATTTATTCCAATTATTGGTCTCATGTGTTTTATTTTCCATGGATTATTGATCTGAGCTTATCAATCTCCTTCTATCTCTTCTACAATTCCCCATTTGAATCCTGCAATATTGATGATCCTATGCTTCATTGAATTTTACAAATACTAAGTTAAGTGGCCGATGGGCTCCAAAATTGTCATTTTTCATAATTTTATTTTTTCAGTAATTCCATAGCTCATTCACCCGCAATATAGTATGTATCTACCTTTAAAATGATTTTCTTTTGCATTATTTTATTGGCTAGAGCTAATAAACATAATAGATTTCTAAATCATTAATTTTGATGTATTAAAAATTCAATATGATTTTGTTGTTGATCAACTAATCCCTAACATAGCAATTCCTATGCTTTGGAATACTATCCAATATTGCGCAAATGCTAGAATTTAAGTTTGAATTTTCAGTACTCGTTCTGGTACTAAGCTCCGCAATAGGCTTGATGAAGAATTAGTTGATGATCCTTTATATCTAGGCATGCACATCAAAATTATGGGTTTAATTATAAATAAATATTATTTTAAAAATTCAAAGATAATTACTTAAAGTAAAACAAAACATTTACTTGAAACATTGTTATGAATATTGCAACACTTATAATATGATTATGTAAAAAAAAAATCTTTATCAAATAAAATCTTTACCTAAACAAAATAAAACTTAATAAAGGTTTTAATTGAACACTTATTTTTTAACACATTTATTACATGGAACTTTGCTCATACTACCTTTATTTAGAGTCCAACGTGCATATAAATTTTTTTAATAATTTATTATGTTTTATATGTGGGTCTCCCTAAGTATTAGGTGGAGAAGAATCAAAAGAGATATTAACCAAAGCATGAAGGTTAAATGTAAGCTCAACTAACGCCAGCAAAAGAGATCATTACGCCCAAGATTGTTAGGTAACAAAGGGAGACACAAAATAATGGATTGAAACTTCAATGAAATTATATTCACTATATGTGTTTTGCATTCGTGCATTGGCAATCAAACCCAAAATCTTGAGATTTCAGCAACCGTCTAGCACTTAATCCGACATTTGATTAGGCAATCCATCATCATCATTTGAGAAGCAATAGGAATATATTTCTCAGAAATCCATAAGGAATCTGGCGAAACTGTTAGAAACCACTTCCCAAATATGGTCATTTACCTCTATTTGAGTGCAGTTTTGGAATTTTTTTGAAAATGTAGAAAAAAAATGTGACCGAACCAATGTTATTTTTCCAAAATTAGGGTTATGAATCTCAGGGATCAAATTTGAAGGGTAGGGTCCCATTTCACTTTGAAGGGTTGTGAGAAATTGAACCCTTCAATGTTGACATGTAAAAATAACTCATTCTTTTCATTTGAAATTGTAAGTGTATAACAAAATTTTATTATTTATTAAAAACAATGTATTGGAAAAAAATGACAATAAGAAGAAATCCCTAGTGATTCAACATTTACATGGAATTAGTGAGGTAAACCATGTACTCTATGGTCCTGGAGCATATAGTTTATTGAACTTAGATAAGGGACAATTCTTTCGGACCGGTGAAATACTCGGTTGTTAGGTCGTTGATAAAATAAGGCATTGGAATTTGAAAGGACCTTTGAATGGAGGATTGATTTAGCTTGATGGTGGCTATATTGGTCAAGTTTGATTGGGCCTACTTACAAGAAAAACCCCAGGATGTAATACCGAATGCTTTCACGGAGAAATTTTTTTAATAACCCTAAATTAAACAGTTACTTCTAGAATTGAATCATGTCCTCCCCAATGCTCAAATCAAAGTGATCAAACAAAGGCCCTTAGGTGGATTATGGATAGTCCCTCCAATGTATATCGAGTTTATACCCCAATTCGAAGTGATCAAACAAAATCCCCAATTTTAGGTAGATTATGGATAGTCCCTCCAATCTATATCGAGTTTATCAGCCCTATCGAAAAGGTTAAGTATTTATTAGTCCAATGTAATGAAGAACTTTAAATTCTCCAACAAATATCACCACAAGTTGGGTGTCTAGTTTCTACCAAAGTCAACAAGGAAGACAAATCATAAACACAGGTTTGGGAGGTTTGTGACAATGAGGATGTTGAAATCATGTTCTTCGCTAGATCATTGCACTCCCAGTCCCTCATTCATGAACGCCCATCGAGGGATTCCCTTGTTTAGATATATTGGTAGACAATTTGTACTTCTTATTTCCATTATTAGAAGGCTAGCAAGAAAACGAAGGGGTCAGAGTCTACAACATTTACAGTGTCGGTTGTTAAATATTTTATCCTTTCAACTATTGGATTTCATTAAGGAAATTGGAACAATTCAAACAGTTATATTCAAATATTGTTCTTTCTTTCAACCTAATGTTTGCAATTCACAACAGATAAATAACATTGACAGATTTGGAACTCAAATACAAGGCTCTTTCTTCTTGCTCCTCCGCCCAAATCAAGTGGTGGTCCTAGACTATGAAAAGTATACATTATTTTGGTTCTGATTTCGTTTAAATACTGGGTTTTTTAAGGTTGCATCTATTGAGTATTCGAGACTTAGTCTGGTGGAAACGCAATCGCATAATACATTACAAATTTCAAACAACATTTTGGATGGAGAAATTTTAAACCCTTATATTTATAGAACCAGAAGGAACTCCAACAAGAAATAGATTTAACTTTTATCCACATATAAAATGTTACACAAGTGTAAAATGCTATACATACCTGTAAATTCACGACAACCAAGTTGACAGCATAGCTCTGCATAACCTTCTGGAGGAAATATAAATTAGGGAGACACTGAAGCATAGAATTGGAGAGTTGAGAGTCCGAGTCCTGACCTTTGACTGTCCTATACTCGTAAACCTAAAATAATGTTCTTTTTCACAGACTTCACCAATCTCTTTAAGTTCGGGGAAGCTCAATCTAGCCTACCCAACGTTCTACCTTTTCTTCTCTTGCTCCTACCTGTCAAAAAGGTGGAACCTTCGAGTTGCCCACCGCAAGAAAACAACGAGGAATTAGAGTGTGCAACCGTTTCCTTCTACAAAAAAGATGATTGGAAGCAACGCCATCTCAATTCCACAATATCCGGGTGCTCCTGAGTTGGTTTACCTTTCCCAAGGTAGGTGAATGCATGTTTGTGTATTTCACATGATTACAAAAAAAAACATTTTATAATTGGTTCTGCATAACATATATATATCTGTGTAGGTGAGGAAAAACTGGGTATTGTTTGACCAAGGTTTCCAGATACTTTCAAAGATCATTCTTCGTTATGAGGGCACTCAGGGCGTAGATCAGAGAGCCCACGGGAGGAAGAAGAAGAAGAAGAAGATGACTCAAGTCAAAAGGTGAGGTGAGTGAGGAGGGGAGACATAATAGCGATATTTGCAAGAGAAACCCACTAGTGCTATAATGATTGGAACGAGCCTCTCTAAATCATAGTCATTGTAGATATAGGAAACCCTCATAAATAGCTCAGGCGCAAGATTTACCGTGTAAGCATCCCGACAAATTAAGTAATGAAAATATTAAGTTAGGTATATGACAAATTCTTTCATTTCTTTTAGAGATGACTATATCCATATTGTACAACCATTCTCTCTGGTTGGCCCTCCATTCCAGTTTCCTTTGTCTCTACTGCCTAACCCCTTCCTCCGGTGAGATAGGTAGACTAAGCGGCCTAGGTGGACCGTGGGAGACTAGGAGTGCTAATTCAAATGATTCTGACCCCAGTAAATGAATGGAAACTGGAATAAATCCTAGAATCCTGGACTAACTAGTATAGGATATGATTCATGAGCACAAACAAAGAGCAACGTGCTGCTAGCTACCTACTACCAAAGATCCGTCATCCCAATCTTTTGGTGGTCATAATAGAAATGTCTAGCACTGGGTGAAACCTTGGTTTGCAAACTTACATACCCTGCATTGGACCAGGTTAGGTTCAAATCTACAAAGATTGCTTAATGCATTGTAAATTGCAACTTGTAAGTTGTAACCCAAAAAACAACACCATTAGTTTTTTCTTACGGAGCCTTGATAGTGGAGGGTTATCAAATCAATTCACCATCCATAGATATGACTCCTATGAGTATTTAATTTCACATCATATACTCAAATACTCAAGTGACTTGTAAGTTGTGAGATCACGTGACTCGGTGAACAATAAGATGACAGATGGAAAATCGAGTTGGCAGGTGGCATCATCTCATATCAAGATTTAATGAAGTTGGTGAACCAGTAATGCATGCTAATGCCATTAAATGCTTTGAAAGTGAACATCGAATCGTGAGTCACAATGCTGACTCATCGACTTGAACTTGGCACTAGGTAGCCTAGTGGCCACCCGTGGTTCGTGTCAATTGGGATTGAGATCCTCATCCATGATTCGACTATTCAAGGGCACTTGGGAAGACTCTGAGTCTAGACTCTCCCATGGTCTACTGAATCCCTTGATAAGAAAATTTTGTAGCTACCCTTCTGTTACAAATTTACTGAAGCTTACTCAATTTCATTATTGAAGTGCTGAAAATAAAACTAATGTTTTTTTTACATAATAAAATTCCTTGTGGCCTTCTATGACGTTTAAAATGGCCTTTGAAGGGCTCTGAAGGCTTCAAATTTGAAGCCTGCTTGTAATTCATGGTTTGTTTACTAATCCCGCTCATATACATTACAAGTCGGTTCTTTAAGAACGATTATAATATTACACAAACCACTATTCTTCAGTGCATTATTATTAAGAACTAATTCAGTTGTTCCATTCCATCAATAAACAATGGTTTCCAGAATTTAGTTTTAGATGACTTCAAGTAAAGATGTGTTATTCTATATGTTGAAATTAAGTTTGGGTTTAGATTATATTATTTTATATATATATATATATATATATATATATATATATTTTTGATAGAACGCTAACTTGTGATATTATTCTATAGAATGTGATATTCGAACGTATCATCATGATTTCACATTACATGATAACGTTATATGATGGTTTATGTTCACAATTCAAATTCCAATGTAAATAAAGTGTTTTCTTTATTGTAGAAAATCATTTGGTATTTTTTTAATTGTATGATAATTCATTTATTTGTGATTCATATATACTTTTAATGTGTATTGTATTTTGTAATATATTTGTATAACTTTATTGAATTTTTGTGTTTTGTTCCATTTTTTAAACATTTTGTTGTTGAATATATGTGAGGAAATAAACTTTGGATGTAGGAATATTTTGTTTATTTTAACTTAGTTTTATTTTCCAACATTTTGAATTTATGCACTAGTACGTAATGGTTTGTTTTATAATTTATTTTTATCTTTAGAGAGTTTGGTTTTTGCACTAGATATGTACGAAGGGTTAGATTTAAGGCATAACTCGTAAGATATGGCCTCTCCATAATGGGATTTTTCTCCAAGTGTTAAGATATTTTCATTTATTTGTTTTGTTTATTGTAATTTAGTGTTTTGGAGGTATTAGGTCAAGTTAGATTAGGCTAGATCACTTTGAACCTACACATACAATGTTTATGCCTCAAAGCTTACGAGCCTGGGGTTGGCAATTAAGTGTCGAAATAGATAGCATATATTTTACTCGTAATTTTTGGCGTCGTTGTCGGGGAGGTGCTAACGGGGTTGAAGTGTAGGTAGAAAGGTTGCCTTTACATTACACAACAAGGCGGAGGGGAAATGGTACGACACAAAGACGACTTCACTATGAAATTTTCATAGTTTAACAACCCGATGTATCCACTTTGGTGGGTCACCCCAAAGCCTTGCTGTTCATTTTCATTCAAATAAGTTTCATACTCGCAAGTGTGTTTATTTTTTGCATGTTTGATTTACTTTTCGCAAGTATGTCTACTTTTTGCAAGTTTATTTTCCACAAGTGTGTTTATTTTTCGCAATAGTGTGTTTATTATTCCTACTAGTGTGTTTATTTTTATACAAGTGTGGGTTTGATCTCTTTTTCGCAAGCGTATTTTATTTTATATATAGGTGTGGTGTATTTTTCACTTTTGCAACTAGTTTTTAAGATTTAGTTTTATTTTTGTTCAATGCACAAATTTTCTTTAGGAGTCTATTTTTGTAGGTAGTTTTTTATTCAAATTATTCAAATTATATCTATTTATTTGGGTGTTGTAATAACCCTGGATAGTAATCCATGTGTGAAGTGGGATCTATCAACCGAAAAAATGGATTCAGAGGTGACCATCAGTTTGAGAAATTCTCTCAAATCCTAGCAACAATCGGGATCTCAATTTCTTCTTCTCAAGAAGAACAAATCTTGACAGAAGTCAAGAATTTATCTACCTCTCCAAAAATAATAGAAGAACTATAGTCTCATGAGATACAAGCAGACTCTCCTTTCCAATCTACCAAGGAAACTGGAAACTTAGAGACTACATTCAATGGAGAGCATCCTAAAATTGAAGAGTTCACTACATATACATCAATAAATCCTTCATGTACTCAAGAAAATGAACATTTAGAAGAAGAGGACCTGCATGGCATGAGGAAGGAAGGTGAGTATCAGGATTACATCGAAAGCTGGTTCCAAGAGGTAACGAGGCCACAATTCCATTCCTTACATTGAAGCCTTCTGATGCAGAAACACGTAAGTTGGTTGTTGCTCCATACTCAGACTATCATTGCAATAACATTCTCATATGTGGATAAAGTTATATTTTTCATCTTACTTTGCACTTGGTTATAATGGAAGAACTCATATACTTGAATAAAAATAATTTTTTTCCTTTTTAAGGATAGGAAAATATGTATATAAATACAAAGTTTCATGTTTACCTTAAAGATTAATGCAACTTCGCTTTTTGTTTCATTTTTCAATAAAAGGAACTATGAAGTAGATAATTATAATGGATAAACCAAAACAATTTAAAAATCCTTATTTATCCTCATACATGCATATTTCTGACTATTCATTATAACATTTTCTCAAGGATAACTTTAAATATCATGGGAATTTACCATAACTTTAAGGTCTATCTAATACTTGAAGGTCATGTGTATGTCCTAGACTCACCATCAAAGCTTGTTATTTAAGTATCTTTCTTAAATAGTAGCAAGAGAGTAAGTGGCATTTCTACCTATGGAGGAACACTATTGAACTTTTATATGAAAATGATAAACTTAGGTACTATAGGACAAATTTAGGTCATTGTGTTTTGGCATGAACTATAATGTCAAGCTATTATAAATAATGTTACTCATAGGTTAAATTTAAATTTGAGTTATTTTCTTAGCAAAATTATATACTCTAGTACCATCTAGCCTCCACATACTTTAATATATTTTTGAATAATTATATAGTTACAAGGAAAACTCATTGGGGTACTTAACAGGCCTGCTCACAATGGGTCCATGTCGAGTAAAATCATAAATAAGAAATCTCAGTAAATACAAGAAAACTCATCAGCGTACTGAACATGATCGCTGGCAATGGGGCTCTGTTTGTATGGTACCAAGGTAAACCCGTTGGGGTACTGAACATGATCACTCGTAGTAGACCAATATTGGGTAAAAGAGACATAGTAAACATATTGCTATGCATATGGATCAATCCAACGAAGACCCTAAGTGCATATATACATGTTTAACCCACACCAAGATTTGAACCCAAAATCCAATGACATCCAACAAAATCTAATTTTTTATCAGATTTAACTTTCAAATTGTAAATTTCAGCAGTTTTCAACACAATAATTCGTTGGATCTTCGACCTCTAATCCTCATCAAATTGTTGACCTTCCACTTCGTCGGAGTTTTGACACCACTTTTCATACATCGTCACAGTTTCGACCCTTATCTTCCTCGATTTTTCGACCTTAAACGTCGTGAGATTAAACATTTTTTGAAATGATAACTAGGTTCATTATCATCGGTTATTCGACAAGTGTTGAATTTGAAAATATATAAATTACAGAAACATTCTGACATGTTTACTATAGAAGCGAAGGAGAGTTTGCGGAAATTATTTTATTCCTCGACGGACGGTTTGAGGAATTGTTTTATTCATCGACGAATGGTTTGCATAATTATTTTATTCTTCGATGGCCTATTTGTGAATATCATTTTATTCTTTGACACATGATTTGCGAAAATTATTTTAATCTTCAACAAACAACTATTTGCAGAAATAGTGATGTGTGGACCTTGATTTTTTAAGATCATTGATAGTCTTCATTGAAGCTCTTTTGTGACAAAATGTCAAATAACAATATTCTTGATCCAAATGAACAAAATTGACAATTTCTTGCTATACTGTGGGATGCAGCGAAAAGAAGGGGTGATGGTAAATGTTATTTTCCATGTATTCAATGCAGGGGCTTTAAGAGGAGAAGAATACTGATCACAATAGTCACAAAGCATTGTAGGGAACATGGACACGCTGAGGGGGGGAATGAATATCGTCCATTTGTAAGTTTAGCATTATAAAGTTTTTTATATTTTTTGTTTTGGTAAATTTATTTATTATTTTAAGTTATATCTATTGATGTGTTCATGTAATTATAAAGGAAAGACATCCTACGACATATCATTCAAAGGAAGTGCTTTTAGAGCAAGTACAGGAGAAACATGGAGCTATGATTAATGGTGGACAAGTTAATGATCCTATTGAAGAATATGATCATACTAATAACTTAGTTGAAGATGATGGTACAAATACATTGATCCATGATTCATTTAATGTTAGAATGGATGATGATGATGACAATGATCATGAAAATATTGATGACTTTGATGATGTTCATGATATATCTCTTCTTGAGAAGGCATACAAAACCCTTTATGAAGGCTCCAAAACAAATATTCTCTCTTCTATATGGTTGATAATGAACTTGAAGGTTATGAATGGTCGTTCAAATATATCAATCACATGGATGTTAAGGTATGTAAAATAATCCATCACATATATATGATCACGATAAAGCATTAGAGGAAATTTCAACTCAAAATGGGCCTTTCAACCCTAATTCAAATTCCATGTCATCATGTGTTAGCCAATGAAATTGCTTTAAATTTGAAATACCATATAGTTCTTAAACAATTTTTTAATATAAATTTGGGGGTAGATATCATAAAAAAAAACTACTTTTTTTGTTCGTATTTTCGACATATATCCTTGTTTTTTTACTCAAATTTCAAGAGGGAGATCTCTCTGGATGTAGAATTAAATTCTGCATCCAATGAGTACCCACTGTGCATGCTTTTGATAGAGCCCTCTACCCCAAGAACAAGAAATACCTGAAAAAATGTGATGAACATCATCATCACATTTTTTTAGGTATTTCTTGTTTTTGGGGTATCGGGGTCCATCAAAAGTATGCAGTGTGGGTACTTGTTGGATGAATAATTTAATTCCGCATCCAACGAGCTCCCTCGATCGAAATTTGAGTAAAAATAGAGGGAGATATGTCAAAAATACGAACAAAAGAAGTAGTGTTTTTTTCTTCCTCCAAAATTAATAAATATTATTTAAACTATTATTTTATTCTTTTCTTTAGGAGGCCCATTTTGAGTTGAAATTTCCTTTAATGGTTGTCTTTTTTCCTCTAATAATTGTATTGTTAATTCATAATTCAAATTAATACAGATGAAATGTGTTTCATTAATACTATTTATATATTATATTAACTAAATTTTTATTTTAATTTGATGTAGCTTGATAGCTAAATTTTTGTTACCACCATCAAATATTTTACCATGCACATATCAAGATTTATCTTCCATCATGAAATAAATTGGAATGCGTTATGAATAAATTCATGCATGCCCCAGTGACCATGTTATTTATCATAATCAACATGAATTTGCAATAGAATATATCGAATGCCATATAAGTAGATATCGAATAGATCTAGTAACAAAAAAGGTGTCTCACAAGGTTCTTCATTATATTCCCATTATTCCACATTTGCAATGACTATTCAGGTGCAAAAACATAGTGCAATTTATAGATTACCATGCAATGAACGGAAGTCAAGATGACGTTATTCAAATTTCTTGCAGATGGTTCTGCATTTAGAGATATGGAGAAAAAGTGACCTCACTTTAAAGAAGAACCTCGTAATCTTAGGATTTCTTTGGCAGCAGATGGTGTCAACTCATTTGCAGAGATGAGATCCATTTACATAGTGTGGCCTATTTTTTTCATCAACAATAACATTTCTCCATGGTTTTTAATAAAGAGGGAGCACATAATGTTGTCGATGATTATTCTAGGTATATTGTGTCTACAACTGTATTATTTTTAATGTAGTTGTGGACGATCATTTGTCGTATTTTATTTCTTATTGTCATCTATATATTTGTTATTTTCCTCTTATGCATGGTTTATATATCTAAATGGTACTCTTTTATATTTTATATGTTCAAATCAATCAGGTAAGTCCCAAGTTAAAGATATGAATGTATATATCGAACCTCTTATAGACAAGCTACTAAGGTTATGGAATGGCATCAGTATGTATGACGCATCTAGACCAATATGACTAAGGCAATTTCAATTCCATGCAATGATTGTATTGACAATACATGATGCCCCAAGGTTAACCTATTTTTGTGGTTTGTATTTTTAAGTTCCACTTTAATTGCATTTAATTTTATGAACTAGTTAATATATTACTATGCATGCATGTTTTTATAAATATTCCATTCATTTTATATATAATTATAATTGACATAGATATTCCATATCTTTATGTAGGTCTTCAAACAAAGAGAAAATTTGCATGTCCAGATTGTGGTCCTAAAATCAAATCACATTGCTCAAAAAGCTTATGAAAGGAGGTGTTTGATGAGTATAGAAATTTTCTCTCTAAGAATCATAGGTATTGAACAACCGAAAAAAACATATTCAATGGGAAGTAAGAGACTGCATTAAAACCACAGAGAATGCACCTCACCTATGGAAGTTACAATATAATAGAAATCATCAAGCTGGTACATATGGATCATTGTATATGAAATGCTATGTATTTTTTTTTGTTGTGTGTTGTTTACTGTAGTGGCCATTTATTTATATAATTTATTTATAAACTACGATTCATGATGTCCCTCATGATCATGAAGGCATTAATGGGATTCCACGAGGAATGAAAAGTTAACCTAAACAATTCAGCAGGTTTCCCTACTATGAGCACCTACGAATTTCTCATCTGTTTGATTCAATGCATATCGGAAAGAATGTAACTGAAACATTATGGCGACTATTGGAGCTAAGGAGCTAAACAGAAAACATTGTCAAATTTTGCAAATACACTCAAGAAGGAAACCATTCAACAAAAGATGTCATTCAATTTCATAACAACAAAGACCAAATTAATATAAGCTCAATTCCATGGATGCTAATGGAGAAACAAAGTAATGTTGTAAAATAAGACACACGAAAAATTAATTTTCCCACTGGATTTTGTGTGAACATGAAGAATATCATGACAAAGAAAGGTGATTTTGTTGGGGTTAAAATGCATGATTGGCATGTCTCCATGAAGGTAATTATTATGGTATCCATATAATTATTGTTTTTAATTCTAGTGCATATTGTTGTTATTTTGTTTGTCTACTCTTTGTTTAAAAAATGACGGTGGTTTGTATATTGTTACAGTATGTTCTACCTCTCTCTCTCCCAAACAACTTCGACAACAATATCAAACACATTATATATAATATTGGAAAATACATGAGGTAACTAGCATTTTTTTGCATGTGCTTAATGTTTGTTTAATTCATCCCAGAGTTTATATTTTTTTTGGTGCACTAATTCATGTTATGTAATTTAATGTTTTTTGGTTAAATATTGTTATTGGTTTGCGTCACTTGTAGATGGTTGGCATCTAAAGAAATCCATTAATAATATATAAAGTATTGGAGGAGATAAATTCCTTGTCTCATGTGTGAAATGCAAAAGAATCTACCTTTAACATTTTTCAATGCACAAGAACACTACCTCATACACCAAGTCGAGGAGATTGAATTATGTGGACCTGTGCACTCAAGGTCCATGTCGATGGTTGAGAGTCACTTGAAATTTATGAAGGTTTTGGTTAGAAAACGAGCACGTGCTAAGGGTTATATGATGGAGGAATATATGGTATACCAAAACATGTTGTATATTAGTGAATATCTTCCTAATTTAGCTTCAAATCTCAATTTATGTCGCATTTGTGATACAGAGTCCAATAACAATTTTAAAGGGGAGTACCTGAAGGGCAAAGGTAGATCAAGGAAGGTGAAAGGAATTTATTAGCTATTGGATATTAATTAATATAATACATTTTACTATTCACTTTTATGTATATATATCATACATATTTGATTTTTATATTCAATATATTGCATCAATTAAGACCATATACTTTGTCAAGATGATTTATATTTGTATTGAATTTTAATTTTTATTGTCATCAAGAAGTTCATCAAGACTCAGATGCAATTCATTTATACATCGCAAACAATCTTGACTAGATGAAGGTATGGATTGAATGCTGCAAACAATCTGTTCATGGAATATCATGGGAAGGTGTGGCTTCATTGGTTAAAGAAACACATCGCAATGGAGATACCAATATTACACAAAGGGAAATAGGTTTAGCATATGGTTTAAAAGATAAGCAGGAAAGCATATTAATCAACCATTCGATATATTTTTTTTGCAAATTGCATATTGATGTACACATTGATTTTTTCCATGTATGGAATAAACATGCACTTAATCATAAATATTGAATCATTATGTAATCTTTTTGTGTATGGCTTGTTGTAGGTAAAACACCATAAGGCTATGGTGTGTAATGGCTGTAGATATCGCATCAAAAAGTTATATGAAACAAGGAAAACATCAGATTGTGGGATATCTATAGTATTTGAGTTAACCAATGTTTCCTCTAGAAGTGACAGACATCTAGAACTCTTAGAAAATAGATACTATGGGTATCTGGAAGATATTCTTCAGTGTGACTTTAAGTCTTTCAAGGTAGTTTTGTTCATTGTCAAATGGTACAGGTTACAATTGAATCAACATGATCCCCAATAGAACTATTATTGAACATGATAATGGATTTACCATGGTAAATACAAGGTTGTTTGATCCAGTAATGGAGCCCTATGTTATTCCAAGCCAATGTGAACAGGTATTTTACTCTCAGGTTCCAGGTAAAGCTGGTTGGTCATTTGTTGTGAGACGCGATCCAAGGGGAAGGAAGGTAAAGTATAACCTAGATGAATATAATGAAGAGGGTATGCAAGAAGAAGACAATATAGAAGATCATGATCAACATGAGTTATATGATCATGTTCCAGAAGAAGATGTTGAAGAATTAGTTGAATCAGATGATGAGGCAGAAAATGTCCATGAAGATGATATCAATGATGACATGATGATCGTAACTAACTTAGATGATGATGATGATATGGCCAATCCTTACAACTTTGAAGCTATATTTGATGATACAGATGAGGACATGGATGAAGAAGAAGATGAAGTATATCGAAGTGTACTAGGTATGCAATAATTTCTCTACTCTATATAGGAAGAATTGAATATTGCGATAATATTGAATTTTCTTGGCATGTGTAAATATGGCTTGGACTAAAATTTGGCATGGTTAAACCTAACGCATGCATTGATGGTGTGGGAGGGTTTCTAAACTCAAACATGAATGACTCTAAACATTTGAGCTTGTTTTGAAATTTGGCATGGTCATGATCATGCCTAACATAATCATAATCGTCATCATCGTCATCATCATCATCATCATCATCGTCATTGTCATCATCATCATCATCATTAAATAATTAAATAAACATAAATATAAAATAAACAAATAAAACAATACATAGAAAAATAATTTAAAATAATAATAAATAACATATAAATAAATAAACAATAAAACAAAACATATAAAAATACGCATTTAAACTAATTATAAACATATAAAACAATACATAAACAATAATAAAAAATAAATAAATAAAAAACAAAATAAAACATATAAAAATGAAAATAAACATGTACATTGATTTTTCACTTACCTCGAGTTGAAATCATCATCCTGCACATTGCATTTTTCACTTCCTAAGTTCCCTCATAGAGCCGGTTCCTTCACTTCTTTTCTTTGTCGGTTTCTTCAGCATTATTCCTTCACGGAGTTGACTGCATGGAGTTTACTGCAATCTTCTTTGCACGAGTTTGTGATTGACCCACTGTGACTGGTTTCAGGCCTTCATCGTGACTGGTGCTAAATTGACAGTTGCAAATATGTCTTTAATAAGTACAAATTTATATCCCTTTTGTCAACTCCATTTCAAAAACTACAACTATGAGTGTGGGAGTGATGTAGCTAACAGTTTTGGGAAAATGGAACATCTCAAAACTATAGCTATGCAGGGATCTTCAGTACCCTTGCTGTATTTCTTCAATTATTTGGAGCTTATCTACCTGCTCAAGCATTGCATGGGAAAATTTGCAAGCAACATCACTTAGGTTGTGTTGGTCAAATATCTTCATTACCCACATGACTGTATTCTCAATACACTAACAGGTTACTATGCCAAACTGAAAAGTAGTTGAGTCAAGAATATTTTCCTCAAGCTTCCTCAATGAAATAGTGGTACAACTTGCTTTGAATGCCTATTTAGTCATCCATCTTGAAATGACCACCCTTTATAACCCCCTGCGCAATTTTATTTATTCCATAATGACCTCCACTCTAGCCATAATGGTCCTTCCATAGTATGACCTATTCAGTCTTGTTCGAGAACCATGGTGAACCTATGAGTTGGCAGAACCTATCTATTAGCACTAACAGGTTTCTATGCCAACCTGAGTTTCCCACCATCCTCATCCCCTTCCAACGACATCTTCAATTACCATATTCTTCAATCCAAAATACAAACGCATTTAGTTGGGTACATTTGCAAATCCCACTCAAACCTATCAAAAGTACTTCAAACATTTGATCGCCATCCAATGTATTGAATTCACCATTACAGTCTCATTCTCATCGACTCTGTTTGTAAATGTGATTCTTGCCATAATCCTTCAAGAAATCGCATGATTATAATTAAACTAAAACTTTTAATAAACAATAATCCTTATGAGACTCCAAATGAATAACCTCCAAGTGGTTACATTGTTCCTTATGTTAAATAGACAAGCATATAATGCCTCTGATTTCTTTAAATGTGTTTTATTGCTGAACTAGTATATCGGTTTTAATTTTATGAACACAGGTGTCATCAAAATGAAGCTAAATACTCAATTACAACTTAGATGCCACTGTCCTGTAGATTAGTGTTAGATAAACAGTCAATTGCAACTCAGTTGCAACTGTCATATAGATTAATGTTATCTAAATAGTCATTTGCAATAGTATTGTAGGTGAAAATATCCGAATTTGGAGATTTGTGTGTGTTGTTAAGAGTAAGAGCAGAACTCCCCCACCTTCCCACAATTTAGGGTTGCTTAAGTACCTAAAAATCCCCCAAATGTGCCCAGAATTACTCAGTTTTGGGGATGGTTGCATGACTGATCAGTTCACCCAGAACTGCCTCCTCATGCCCCAAACTATTGATGAGGTGTTGCCTATGTCTTCAACAGACACATCATCAAAATGACAAGTCATGTGCACAATTTCAGTGTTTCATGATTAGAGAGCATGTTAGGGGATTTGGGATTAGGGGGTTTATAAGGAGTTAGGGTTAGAGTTCACTGGGGTTATGGTCACTATGGCCATTAAGCCCACATTAGGTGGGTCAGGAGTTAGGTGTATATTACTATTACTTTGGAAACCTAAACCCTTAAGACTCATTAGAGGTTAGGAGTTAGGGTTAACTTAGGGTAATTAATGCAGTCACAGAGTTGAAGATATGTGCATATCGAGTAGCAGTGATAATTTTTTAGTATTTAATATGTACATAATGTAGATTTCAATGTTTTAGGAGAGCCTAAGTGGAGCAAGAGGATCAAACATGACATTTTTATTACAGTCTAATTGGACCCATAATAGCTTTTAGGATAAAATGAGTGATGATTTTTTAATCTGTAATATACAAATAATTTAGATTTCAACATTTTAGGAGATTCTAAGTGGAGGAAGAGGAAATATACCAAAGAAATATGTACAAAGATAGTGGGTCATGTCCAAATGATTCTTGAAGTTCGTCTACAATATTGTTAATAGTCTTCGCCCATCTTGATGGTGTGGCCTTTGTGGAAGAAATAATTCGTTAAATGTGTTTTATTGTTGAAACAATGCATCAGTTTTAATTTTATGAATGTAGGGGTCATAAAAAAGAAGCTAAATAGTCAGCTGCAATTGTCATGTATATTACTGTTATCTAAATAGACAGTTGCAACTCACCTGCAACTATCTTGTAGATTACTGTTCGTTAAACAGTCAGTTGCAACTGAGCTGCAACTATCATGTAGGTGAAAATATCTGAACTTAGAGATTTGTGTGTGTTCCTAAGAGTAAGAACAACACTCCCTTGCCTTCCCACAATTTAGAGTTAGTTAAGTACTTGACAGTCCCCCAAATGTGCCCAGAATTACTCAGTTTTGGGGATGGTTTCATGACTGATCAGTTCACCTAGAAGTGCCTCCTCATGTCCCAAACTGTTGATGAGGTGTTGCTTATGTACTCAACATACACGTCATCAAAATAACAAGGCATGTGCATAATTTCATTGTTTAATGATCAAAGATCATGTTAGGGGATTATAAGGAGTTAGGGTTACAATTCACTGGGGTTATGGTCACTATGGCCATTTAGCTCACATTAGGAGGGGTTAGGATTTATAATTAAATCACATGGTTATAATTAAACTAAACCTTTTAATAAAGAATAATCCTTACGAGACTCCAAATGAATAGGCTCCGGGTGGTTACGTTGTTCCTTATGTCAAATAGAGAGCATATAATGCCTCTAATTGCTTTAAATGTGTTTTCTTGCTGAACTAGTGTATTAGTTTTAATTTTATGAATGCAATGGTCAACAAAACAAAGTTAAACAGTCAGTTGCAACTCAGCTACCACTGTCCTGGAGTTTAGTGTTAGCTAAACAATCAGTTGCAACTGTCTTGTAGATTACTATTACCTAAACATTTAGCTGCAACGGTCGTGTAGGTGAAAATATTCCAAGTTAGATATTTGTGTATGTTTCTAAGAGTAAGAGAAACGCTCCCCCTCCTTCCCACAATTTAGGGTTGGTTAAGTATCTAATAGTCCCCCAAATGTGCCCAGAATTACTCAGTTTTGGGGATGGTTGCATCTTGATGGTTGCATGACTGATCAGTTCACCGAGAACTACCTCCTCATGCCCCAAACTGATGATGGGGTGTTTCTTATGTCTTCAACAGACACATCATCAAAAGAACAAGTCATGTGCATACTTTTAGTGTTTAATGATAAGAGGAGTATGTTAGGGGATTTGGGATTAGGGGGTTATAAGGAGTCAGGGTTACAGTTCACTAGGGTTATGGTCATGTTGGCCGGATTTTCTGACCTAGGACAACTAAGGAGATTAAGCCCACACAAATTGCTTAAGACAACTTCCGCTGTGTTTGGGATAGCAAAATCTTGCAGGTTATGGTCTCCTGCTACCAGCGGAATTTATCCTCTTAAGGAGAATATAATAATTCTGCAAAATGTTTCCTCAATTAAACTATTATTTAAATTCTAATTCAATTTCTAAGTCTAAACTAATCTAATGTGATTTATTAATGAAAGTCTTCTTGTTTTTAGTTTTGTTCAGTTTTAAACTTAATTTAAAATACAAAACTATTTATCTACAAAAACTCACTAACAGTTACTAAAAACCTAACTTAAATAAACTAAGTTTAATTACAAAAATTAAAACTATTTACCCTATCTCAACTAGCTGAGAGAAATTTGAAAACTAAATTAATTATCAATTAATGATTCAAATAAGCAAAGAGATAGACAATAACAATTTAAATCAAAATATTTAAATCATTATCATAAAATCACTCTGTTGAATATACATAACAATAGAAAATTAAAATAGATAACTACTTTTAATTTTCCTGTGATATTCTATTAATTAATAACTAATAATCAATACTAAATATTTGAATAAAAGATGATATTTATTCATGAAAACATCATAAAAATACAAATGAAATAAAAAATAAATATGAAATATTTATATTACCAAATTCCAATTCTTAATACAAATATTGATTAATCAAACTCAATAATATTCTCATTCAAACATTAATAATGCTTAAATAGAGTACTATTTTAGATAATAAATACAATCATAACACAGTATAATTGCACAAAATTATAATGAGAAAGTGATATATTGAAATATATATAAAGTTTTCAAAAATAGTAACAGACAGTGATACCAGTTTGAGAACTCAAGTCACAATCCTTCTCTAAAGGCAAAACTCCAGCAAAGAGATTAAAACCAAAACTGTAATTATATTTCAGATAAGTCTATTTCTTCAATACTCCATCTCCCTGGAAGCAATGTCTCCACACACCAGCCTTCAAAATGAAAGAATTACACAGAAATTTTAAACATCCTGGTAGCTTTCATCTGAGGCTTTCTGAAACAAAGTTACAGAAAGAAATAAAATGAAAGAAAGACACAAACACAATTTTTCCTTCCAATCTATAGAGGCCCCTCTCCCCTCCTTTGCAACAACCTATGCTCTTGTTTATGTTGGAATATAATCCGTCGGGATTATATATTTTGTAAATAAATAAAGAAAACTGAATAGTTATGTAGGAAGTCGAAAAGGCTGGGCGGAAGGTGAAACACAACCGTCATATGAATTGTATAAATATATGCATTAGCAAGGGAATAAGATGAATCGTGAGTTATTTTACCTATCAGTGGTATCAGAGCAGAGGGAGCAGAAACAACTCCAGCAAAAGATCAAATTTGCAGTGCAAGCGTTGTGGAAAGACTGGACACACATCAGATCAGTGTTGGGCTTCATGGGACTCCATCAAAGACAGACATAACTAGAAGAAAGATGACAATAAAAACCAAGATGCTAGTAAATCTTCTGATTCTGCTCATTGTATTGTTGCACATTGTAATCTTGGAATTAATGAAATGACTTCACTTTCATCTTACAAAGATTGTTGGCTGCTTGATACTGGTGCAACATCACACATGACTTTTAGAAAAGACTGTTTTGAAGAACTTAATGAAACAATAAATGGCATAGTGTACTTTGCAGATAAGTCAAGTCTTAAACCAAAGGGAATGGGCACCATTCGGCTGAAGATGCCTGGATTCCCTGATTTCTTGTTGAAGAATGTTCTTTATCTTCCAGAGTTGCAGAGAAGCCTGCTGTCCTTGGTGGAGATTCGACAGTGAGGCCATTCCATCCACATGTTTGATGGAATCGTAGAAATAAGAAAGTCCTCTAACAACTAAGTCATCATGACTGGATACGAAGATGGGAAGCTACTGAAGCTAAAGGGTTCATCTGCAAGAGTTCAGAACTATGCCTACCTCTCTCAACATGGAGAAGGTAATTTTTCATCTAGTTCATTGTGGCATGCAAGA
>LPNX011151981.1:174380-213331 GCA_001517045.1 Pseudotsuga menziesii
GCTCAGAATTACGAACACCCCTTCGGATTAAGAGGGGGATTGTTGGAATATAATCCATCGGGATTATATATTTTGTAAATAAATAAAGAAAACTGAATAGTTATGTAGGAAGCCGAAAAGGCTGGGCGGAAGGTGAAACAAAACCGTCATATGAATTGTATAAATATATGCATTAGCAAGGGAATAAGATGAATTGGGAGTTATTTTACCTATCAGTTTAAATAGGAAAATACAAACAAATAGAAAACTAAGAGGCGAACACAGTCTCCTTGCTGGCCGCAACTAGAGAAAATGTGTCCAGAGAACCTAGGAAATCTCTCAACTGGTTCACCTTTTTCAGGAAATTCCACACGATTCTGGTAAATGGATCTATCCTGCAAAAAAACCCATGTTTCAGAATTCGTTATTTCTCCTTCATTCGTTTGCAACTTGCTTCCGAAATTCGCTTCCTGAATATTGATAGGAATTTGATATTCTTATTCGTGTTTTCTAATGAGTTGACTTTCTAGTAATTTTATGGCATCCTCACATCTTTCATGATCTAACCTGCATAAAGTTAAACAAAATCAAACATTTATTAAAATGTGAAAATGTCGAATGCATAAAAACAAAAATAATTTCTAACTAATGATCAATCCTTTGCTTGCTTTCTTGAAATTTAGGTAGTGAAACATTATTCCCACGATATCAAAGATCCTTGTGTGAGATAAAATAAAATAAAAAACTATCACTCTTTCTTCATGGTAGTTTCGATCTAATTATCTGGAATGTAGCAAATATAGGTCTCAAGCTTAGCGATCTTCCTGTACCAAACCTGCATTTGCAATCAACCAACTTATTAACCCTGGCAACTTCTCCATATCAATTGATAATAAGTTCGGTGAAATCGTGGCAGAATAACCTCAACAACCTGATGATGAAACAATAAATTTAATCACGGCTTCCACAAATTCATGCACATTTCCACCATTCTCGTTATCTTCATTAATATTCGGGAGATATAATAGCAGATGAAATAATTTCGGTTACTTCTTCAATTGTATCAACATGCATATTGGCATCAATGATGTGATACCTTTCACCAACAACAACATGCTTATCCCAGTTCCTTACCACGTGACATGCTACTACAATAATTTTGTAGCATAATCCTCTCAAATTGGCGAATGCAAAGATATCTTAATCATGATTAACGCAACATATCAGGGTTTCTATTTAAGGTATTGATATGTGTTGGCTTTCATGATTGACGTGCAATACAAATCTCAGTTATTCACATCATATACTCTGCGATCCTGGAGAACAATTATAAATAATAAACACAATCTCATATTCTCATGCAGATTTTTGAATTGTGCAGGCTGCTGGTCGATATTCTCTACAAGCTGGTGTGTTCATTGCCTTTTCTTGTTTCTCAGTTGATGACAAAAGATATGATGATAGCATGCGATAAAATGAACTCTTCACATGGAGCATGTTTACCCTTTCCTAACACTCGTTAAAATTATCAAAAGAATTATATGATGGAATTAAAATTGTGGAACCATCGTGAAGGGAAGACAAAACAAAAGTATCAAACTTCCACTTTTAATGATAATTATGCAAACGGTGTCTTTTATGAATTAGTAAATTTTCAAGTGGTAGTAATATACTACTCCACATATAAGATCCTTGCACAAAATACATTTATTTATGTTTCACATATTAAAATTCTATTTAAAATTCTATTTAGTTAGATATGCATGTATGAAAAATCTTAAAACATAATATAAGAAAGAAATGTGTTTCATAAATGTTTATCTTATCATCCATCAAAAGTTTATATCAAATGTATGAAATAAAATATTTTTAATATTATATATATTTTTAAAAGTATGTAATTAATATAAATAAACATATTATTAAAAGCATTTTTTAAACAATATATTTTATCTTAAAAGTTTTAAAAGATATTAATAAATATCCTTGACATGGTAAACAATAAGCTTGAAATGCAAAAGGTAAGGTAAATTTAAGGATATTAACAATTAAAGTTTTATAAAATATATGATATAGTTGTTCGTAGTAGTCAACTAAGCATACTTTTTAAAAATTCCCTTTTACTTTAAGGTGTAAAAGCTAGCCATGTTTAAGCAAAAAAAATAATATCAAAATAGTAAAAAATATTTTAAGACATAATTGAACTCAATGTGAACAAGTCTCAATTAAATTGTTTTAAATTTGTGAAAAACAAATTTTAGTTAAACGTTAGAGGCTTGAGGGATTCGATGAATCATTGCAAATCAAAACCAAATTCTTTGTTCAATCCCAAGAACAAGTAGCACAAGGAGTGAAAGATCGAGAAATAAATCACTTATCAAATCAATCACAACCAACCCAAAAGTAAATATTTACAAAATTCATATGGGGATCGCTTGATTTCGCACAAAATCAAAGGGAGTTGTTGGGGTGCCAACAGGTCACTATGGCCATTAAGCTCATATTAGGTGGGTTAGGATTTGTGTGTATATTACAGTTACTTTGGAAACCTAAAACCTTAAGACTCATTAGAGTTTAGGAGTTAGGGTTACCTTAGGGTAATTAACACAGTCACAGAGTTTGGGATATGTGCATATCGAGTAGTAGTGATAATGTTTTAGTATGTAATATTCCCATAATGTAGATTTCAATGTTTTAGGAGAGCCTAAGTGAAGGAAGAGGCTCAAAAATGACATTTTTATTGCAGTCTTGATGGACCCATAATAGATTTTAGGATAAACAGAGTGATAATTTTGTAATCTGTAATATGCAAATAATGTAGATTTCAAGGTTTTAGGAGAGCCTAAGTGGAGGAAGAGGCAAGATACCAAAGAAATATGTACAAAGACAGTAGGTGTTGACCAACAGATTGTTGAAGTTCATCTAAAATTTTGTTAATAGTGTTGGTGCATCTCGATGGTGTGGCCTTTGTGGAAGCAAGAATTCGTTAAATGTGTTTTATTGCTGAAACAATGTATCAATTTTAATTTTATGAATGTAGGGGTCATCGAAATGAAGCTAAATAGTCAGCTTCAACTATCCTTTATATTACTGTTAGCTAAATAGATAGTTGTAACTCACCTGCAACTGTCCTGTAGATTATTGTTACTATAAATAGTCAGATGGAACTAAGTTGCAACTGTTGTGTAGGTGACAATATCCGAAGTTAGATATTTTTGCATGTTGTTGAGAGTAAGAACATCACTCCCCTGCCTTCCCAAAATTTAGGGTTGGTTAAGTACTTGACAGTTCCTCAAATGTGCCCAGAATTACTTAGTTTTGGGGATGGGTGCATGATTGATCAGTTCACCTAGAACTGCCTCCTCATGTTCTGAACTATTAATGAGGTGTTGCTTATGTCCTCAACAAGCACATCATCAAAAGAACAAGGCATGTGCACAATCTCATTATTTAATGATTAGAGAGCATGTTAGGGGATTTGGGATTAGAGGGTTTATAAGGAGTTAGGGTTACACTTCACTGGGATTATGATCACTATGGCCATTAAGCTCACATGAGGGGGGTTAGGAGTTGTAATTAAATCACATGATTATAATTAAAATAAAACTTTTAATAAAGAATAATCCTTACGAGACTCCAAATGAATAGGATTCAGGTGGTTACATTGTTCCTTATGTCAAATAGAGAGCGTATAATGCCTATGATTGCTTTAAATGTGTTTTGTTGCTGAACTAGCGTATCAGTTTTAATTTTATGAACGTAGTGGTCATCAAAAAAAATCTAAACAGTCAGCTACAACTCAGCTTTCACTATCTTGGAGATTAGTGTTAGCTAAATAGATAGTTGCAACTCAACTGCAACTGTCTTGTAGATTACTATTACCTAAACAGTCAGTTGCAACTCAGTTGCAATAGTCTTGTAGGTGAAAATATCCGAAGTTAGATATTTGTGTATGTTTCTAAGAGTAAGAGCAATGCTCCCCCGCCTTCCCACAATTTAGGGTTTGTTAAGTATCTGATAGTCCCCCAAATGTACCCAAAATTACTCAGTTTTGGGGATGGTTGCATCTTGATGGTTGCATGATTGATCAATTCAACCTGAACTACCTCCTCATGCCCCAAACTCCTGATGAGGTGTTGCTTATGTATTCAATAGACACATCATCAGAAGAACAAGTCATGTGCATAATTTCAGTGTTTAATAATCAGAGAGTATGTTAGGGGATTTGGGATTAGGGGGGTTATAAGGAGTCAGGGTTACAGTTCGCTGGGGTTATGGTCACTATGGCCATTAAGCTCACTTTAGGTGGGTTAGGATTTATCGGTATATTATAGTTACTTTGGAAACCTAAACCCTTAAGACTCATTAGAGCTTAGGAGTTAGGGTTACCTTAGGGTAATTAACGCAGTCACATACTTCGGGATATGTGCATATCGAGTAGCAGTGATAATTTTTTAGTATGTAATATGCTCATAATGTAGATTTCAATGTTTTAGGACAGCCTAAGTGAAGGAAGAGGCTCAAAAATGACATTTTTATTGCAGTCTTGATGGACCCATAATAGCTTTTCGGATAAACAGAGTGATAATTTTGTAATCTGTAATATGCAAATAATGTAAATTTCAAGGTTTTAGGAGAGCCTAAGTGGAGGAAGAGGCAATATACCAAAGAAATATGTACAAAGACAGTAGGTCTTGACCAACAGATTGTTGAAGTTCAACTACAATATTGTTAATAGTGTTGGTGCATCTTGATGGTGTGGCCTTTGTGGAAGCAAGAATTCATTAAATGTGTTTTATTGCTGAAACAATGTATCAGTTTTAATTTTATGAATGTAGGGGTCATCAAAAAGAAGCTAAATAGTCAGCTGCAACTCAGCTACAACTGTCCTATATATTATTGTTAGCTAAATAGATAGTTGCAACTCACCTACAACTGTCCTGTAGATTATTGTTAGCTAAACAGTCAGCTGCAACTGCATTGCAACTGTCGTGTAGGTGAAAATATCTGAGGTTAGATATTTGTATGTGTTGCTGAGAGTAAGAACATCACTCCCCCACCTTTCCACAACTTAGGGTTGGTTAAGTACGTGACAGTCCCCCAAATGTGCCTAGAATTACTTAGTTTTGGGGATGGGTGCATGATTGATTAGGTCACCTAGAACTGCCTCCTCATGCCCCAAACTATTGATGAGGTGTTGCTTATGTCCTCAATAGACACATCATCAAAAGAACAAGGCATGTGCATAATTTCATTGTTTAATGATTAGAGAGCATGTTAGGGGATTTGGGATTAGGGGGTTTATAAGGAGTTAGGGTTACAGTTCACTAGGGTTATGGTCATTATGGCCATTAAGCTCACAATAGGTGGGTTAGGAGTTATAATTAAATCGCATGATTATAATTAAACTAAAACTTTTAATAGATAATAATCCTTACGAGACACCAAATGAATATCCTCCATGTGGTTATGTTGTTCCTTATGTCAAATAGAAAAGTGTATAATACCTCTCATTGCTTTAAATGTGTTTTATTGATGAACCAGTGTATGAGTTTTAATTTTATGAACTCAGGGGTCATCAAAACGAAGCTAAATAGTCAACTTCAACTCAACATCCACTGTCCTGTAGGTTAGTGCTAGCTAAATAGTCAGCTGCAACTCAGTTGCAACTGTCTTGTAGATTACTGTTATCTAAACATTCAGCTGCAACAGTCTTATAGGTGAAAATATCTGAAGTTAGAGATTTTTTTGTGTTGATAAGAGTAAGAGAAGCACTCCCCCACCTTCCCACAATTTAGGTTCGGTTAAGTACCTGATAGTTCCCCAAATGTGCCCAAAATTACTCAGTTTGGGGATGGTTTCATCTTGATGGTTCCATGACTGATCAGTTCACCTAGAACTTCCTCCTCATGCCCCAAACTACTGATGAGGTGTTTCTTATGTCTTCAATAGACACATCATCAAAATAACAAGTCATGTGCATAATTTCAGTGTCTAGTGATCAAAGAGCATGTTAGGGGATTTGGGATTAGGGGGGTAATAAGGAGTTAGGGTTACAGTTCACTAGGGTTATGGTCACTTTGGCCATTAAGCTCACATTAGGTGGGTTAGGAGTTAGGTGTATATTACTGTTACTTTGGAAACCTAAACCCTTAAGACTCATTAAGGGTTAGGAGTTAGGGTTACCTTAGGGTAATTAACGCTGTCAAAGAGTTCAGGATCTGTGCATATCAAGTAGCAGTGATAATTTTTTATTCTGTAATATGCACATAATGTAGATTTCAATTTTTTAGGAGAGCCTAAGTGGAGGAAGAGGCTCAAACATGAAACTTTCATTACAGTCTTAATGGACCCATAATAGCTTTTAGGATAAACAGAGTGATGATTTTTTAATCTGTAATATGCAGATAATGTAGATTTCAAGGTTTTAGGAGAGCCTAAGTGGAGGCAGAGGAAATATACCAAAGAAATATGTACAAAGATAGTGGGTCTTGACCAATATATTGTTGAAGTTCATCTACAATATTGTTAATAGTGTTGGTGCACATTGATGGTGTGGCCTTTGTGGAAGCAAGAATTCATTAAATGTGTTTTATTGTTGAAACAATGTATGAGTTTTAATTTTATGAACGTAGGGGTCATCAAAACGAAGCTAAATAGTCAGCTACAACTCAGCTACAATTGTCTTGTATATTACTGCTAGCTAAATAGATAGTTGCAACTCACATGCAACTGTCCTGTAGATTACTCTTAGCTAAAAAGTGAGATGCAATTGAGCTGCAATTGTCTTGTAGGTGAAAATATCTAAAGTTAGATATTTGTGTCTGTTTCTGAGAGTAAGAACATCACTCCCCTGCGTTGCCACAATTTAGGGTTGGTTAAGTACTTAACAGTCCCCCATATGTGCCAAGAATTACTCATTTTCTGGGATTGTTGCATAACTGATTAGTTCACCTAGAACTGCATCCTCATGCCCCAAACTGTTGATGTGGTGTTCCTTATGTCCTCAACAGACACGTCATCAAAAGAACAAGGCATGTGCATATTTTCATTGTTTAATGATCAGATAGCATGTTAGGGGATTTAGGATTAGGGGGGTTATAAGGAGTTAGGGTTACAGTTCACTGGGGTTATGTTCACTATGGCCATTAAGCTCACATTAGGGGGGTTATGAGTTAGGTGTATATTACTGTTACTTTGGAAACCATTAATTTTAAGATTCATTAGGGGTTAGGATTTAGGGTTACCTTAGGGTAATTAACCTAGTCACAGAGGTCGGTATATGTGCATATCGAGTAGCAGTGATAATGTTTTAGGAGAGCCCAAGTGGAGGAAGAAGCCCAAACATGACCTTTTTATTGCATTACTGATGGACCCATATTATCTTTTAGGATAAACATAGTGATAATTTTTAAATCTGTAATATGCACATAATGTAGATTTCAAGATTTTAGGAGTGCCTAAGTGGAGGAAGAGGACTACTACCAAAGAAATATGTACAAAGACAGTGGGTATTGATTGAAAGATTGTTGAAGTTCAGCTACAATAATTTTAATAGTGTTGGTTCATCTTGATAGTGTGGCCTTTGTGGAAGAAAGAATTCTTTAAATGTGTTTTATTGCTGAAACAGTGTATTTGTTTTAATTTTATGAATGTAGGGGTCATCAAAACGACCCTAAATAGTCAGTTGCAACTCAGCTACAAATGTGTTGTAGATTACTATTAGCTAAAGAGTTGACTGCAACTCAGTTGCAACTATCCAGTAGACTACTGTCAGTTAAACTGTCCACTGCAACTCAGCTACAACTGTCTTGTAGATTATTGTTAGCTAAACTGTCAGGTGCAACTAAGATACAATTGAGATACAACTGTCCTGTATATTACTATTAGCTAAACAGTCAGTTGCAACAATATTGCAGGTGAAAATATCTGAAGTTAAAGATTTGTGTGTGTTGCTGAGAGTAAGAGTAGCAGTCCCCTACCTTCTTGTAACGAATATAAAATAAACTATTAAATAGATTAGTTAATTATTTGAAAGGGTGTAACCCTTCACGCTCAAGCCTATAAAGTCGAGCATATTGTACAATTTATCCATCATCCAATATATTACTATTATTCATATTTCATTATTACAATGATAGTCGGATTCGACTAACGGACAATCGAATTCGGTTGCTCCATTTGGTATCAGAGCATATGCATCAATGCATATGGAAGGGTACGCCTATAATTGGTACTTATGGTTGAAGAGAAATAATTTTACCTACACCTGGAACTTGTTCAAAAATTATTTTTTAATAGCTTTCAAGGAATCAAAGAAGATGAATTTTTCAGTAAACTTACCAGACTACAACAAGTCGAAAATGTTGAGGAATTCAGACATCAATGGGAATCCTTATTGACACGAATATTTGGGTTGTCTGACAAGCAAAGAATCGAAACCTATTTAGGAGGTCTTAAACCACACCTCCAAAAAGTGTTAAAGTTACATGACATACCTAACGGAGAAGTAGCAAGATGTAAAGAAAAAGCCACAAAACGCAAATTGGAAGGAATAAAAACAAAAGGTGATAGCCATTGTCGACAAGAAAAAGAGACACAATGTAGGTACTATGCAGATACTTGGCCTCCCGACCATTAATGCTGCAAACCTCAATCATACGCCTACAAAATGGAAAATAGATCAAATTCATCTAACAGTTACTCTGATAATAAAAAGAAAAAGAATAAAAACATATGTCGTCGATGTGGTGATGATTGGACCCCTGGTCACAAATGTAGGAACAATGAGACAATACAGTGCAAAATCATCAATGGAAATGAAGTGCAAGTGTCTGCACAAGACATCTCTTCCAATTCTAATACCGACACCAAGTCAAAATGAAGAACGACACTAGGAAAATACTTAAGCTTTGAGGACAAAGCTTCCTTAAAGGGAGTGGCAATGTAACGAATATAAAATAAATTATTAAATAGATTAGTTAATTATATGAAAGGGTGTAACCCTCCATGCTCAAGCCTATAAAGGCGAGATTATTGTACATTTTATCCATCATCCAATATATTATTATTATTATTATTCACATTTCATTATTAAAATGATAGTCGGATTCGATTGACGGACAACCGAATTCAGTTGCTCCACTTCTCACAATTTAGGGTTGGTTAAGTACCTAGTAGTCCCCAAAATGTGCCTAGAATTACTCAGTTTTAGGGATGGTTTTAGGACTAATCAATTCACCCAGAACTGCCTCCTCAGGCCCCAAACTGTTGATGATGTGTTGCTTATCTCCTCAATAAACAAGTCATCAAAAGAACAAGGCATGTGCATAATTTCAGTGTTTAATGATTAGAAAGCATGTTAGGGGATTTGGGATTTGGGGGTTATAAGGATCTAGGGTTACAGTTCACTCGGTTTATGGTCACTATTTCCATTAAGGTCACATTAGAGGGGTTAGGAGTTAGGTGTATATTACTGTTACATTGGAGACCTAAGCCCTTAAGAATCATTAGGGTTAGGAGTTAGGGTTACCTTAGGTTTACCTTAGGGTAACTACCTTAGGGGTTAGGAGTTAGGGTTACACTTGTTACAAAGAATGCACTCCCATACACAAATTTTCCCTTGTTTCGTTTGTTGTCACCATCAACAGTTTCTCCAAGTTTGTGTATTATTCATTTTGAATTTCATTCTATCATCTTCATCTGAAATTTTCACACATATAACTAGATCCATTGAGAAATCAACTTCTACTAGATTAGGTATATACAAGAAATATTTAAGAATGGCATATGAAAGATCAATTAAATTGGATTAGGCATATACAAAAATATTCCAGAATGACATATGAAAATAATAATATCATAGATGGATGATGAATGAATGAGAAAAATGAGTTAAAAACATTTATAAATATGCATTTAATGTATTACATCATGGGGAAAACTAGGTTCTTAATTGAAAAATCCACACCATGAGTGACACCAAAACAGTTAGAATGAGAAAAACATACACATATCGGAGATGTGTAACAATGTGCAATCCTAAAAGTTTCTGCAACATATGTTGATACCATTTCATTTTTCACACCCCCAATTGGAGCTGACATTTCCCCAACCAGTAGTTCAATTGACATCCTATTAATATCTGAATGGTGGTTGATCATAAAAAAATGGAATTCACCAGCAATGGTTATTGCTTCTACATGAAGTGGTTTTAAATTCACTTTTTCTAACTTGGTATATTACTATCATTTTCCTACATACAATTTCAAATATGGTGTAGAAAAATATTCCATTGGCTCTATACATTCGGGTTGTTTTAATCCCTTCTATAAGCACAATGTAGTAAGCCTCATTGTTCGTTGTTGTTCCGGGTATGTCTCTTTTTCAGTGGATAACCTTGTTCAAAATGTTGTTGCGTAGGACATATTCTATTGTTTCATGTCCAAGGTTGGGCTAACATTTCACTTGAATCCACAATGTCCATTGTTGCACCATCTTGTTCTTTTGGATGCGCTTAAAAAACAAGAACACAACAAAAATAAATTGTGATCAAGCTAGATCATGAATCAAGAATTAAAAAGAAACATTATAGTTAAATATTGATATCAACGTGAGAGTACCAAACACAATGAAAATGATAGTTACTGTAGAACATTTAAACTTAAAATTGTCCAAACATATTCCAGCAGTATATGGTCATTTGATTAATACATAAATTAACTAGGATTCATTTTTTCTTATCAAAACGCTCAAAGTGTGGTAATTTTAGGAATTTTCTAGCATAAATACAAGAATGGTTTAAGAATAGAACCCAGGATAAATATGGTGAACTCTCGCCAATAGAATAAACCCAACTCATTATTCATTGGATTCTTATTATCCTCAACCTAACAACAACCCCACATATTGGCCAATGTATTAGAGGAATTTGAATGTACAAGACAACAGTAAAGCTGGGCATAAAGTTGGGTGTTTAGAAGGGATTTTACAACACAACTTATCGAATTCTGAGTTGTGTTTGGTCATATGTCCACTCAGTGAAAAACTCTAGTGATTCTCAACTATGGAGTGCTCCTAGTTCTTTACGTACGGTATATATAACACAAAAACATAATTTGTCCAAATCCTCCTTCTCTACATGCTTTTGCTCAAGTTTGTGAAAAATATGCTTTTTGCAAATGGGTTATTCAACAGTTTTATATTTTGCAATACTGGTATCCCTTTTAGCATTTTTTATTCCATCGTCATATATAGAGATCAAGAACAAACCAATCAATGGAGATGAATATAGCCTCAAGTGTGTACAGGAGGGTTTTGATGCATGGATGGAAATGAGGCAGGGAGTGAAAGAAAGAACCTTGCTCTGCTAGAAGGACCGAATGACAGTACGACCTGTAATGATTTCTCCAGCTTCCTTGGGATTTGTTAGAGATCTGATCTAGATCGAATATGGCATGGGAGGGAAGGATTTGGGAGCATTCAAACTCGTGCTAGGATCTGTCGATGGGAAGAATGAACTTCCAAGCTCGATCCTCCTCTATCCTCCTAGGCGTGGTAGAGGCTGTAGAGTTTTAGATGTGAGTTTGGGAAAAGGATCGTGGGAGTGAGCAATGGAGTTCCCACATCCAACATTTGGACACTGCATTATCTATGACACCCTGAACGTGCAGCCTTCTAGATTGACGGTTATGTCAAATCATGCCTATTTATGGTTATGAGTAGAACCCATACCTTTCAATATAACGCTAAGATGTCATCCTTCCATGGTGGTGTTATTTCATGGTCACATCATTCGTGAGGATGTAAATACGCACATCCTTCCTTGAGTTGGCCATTTTCAAAAGGAAGGATAAAGTAAATCCATGCTGGCACAAAAGTACATGATGATCAGACGAGCCATTACAGGAAATTTCAACTCAAAATGAGCCTCCTAAAAAAAAAAAAAAAAAGTTAAAATAATAAAATAATTTTTATTAATTTTGGAGGAAGAAAAGAAAAATCTATTCTTTTGAAAGGTATTTTCGACATATCTCCCTATGCTTTTACTCAAATTTTGATAAGGAGAGCTCGTTGGATGTGGAATTTAATTCTGCATCCAACGAGCTTTCCGAATCAAAATTTGAGTAAAAACACAGGGAGATATGTTGAAAATACAAACAAAAAAAGTAGTTTTTTTATGATACCTATCCCCAAATTTATATAATTTTTTTTTTAAAGATCTATACGGTATTTCAAATTTAAAGCAATTTCATTGGCTAACACATGATGACATGGAATTTGAATTAGAGTTAAAAGGCCCATTTTCAATTGAAGTTTCCTCTAATGATCTAATGTTCCTCATGGACACTAGAGAAGAATGATAGAAACTGGCAGACATATAACAATCTTGTGGCTGAAGAATTAGTAGAGTCACACCCACGAATTGGAAAAGACACAGCGGAGTTGCAACAAAAAATAGGAAAAGTTAGCAGAATTTTAGCGAAGTTGCAGTTGCCAAAATAGGAAAATTCGACATATTTTAGCAGAGTTGTAGCTGCGAAATAGGAAAAATTGACAGAATTTTAGTGAAGTTGCAACTGTGAAATATGACAAGCTGGAAGATTATTAGAGGATTTGCAGTTGTGAAAAAGGAAAAGTTGGCATCATTTTAGCGGAGTTGTAGCTGCAAAATGGGAAAAGTTGGCAGAATTCTAGTGGAGTTGTAGCTGGGAAATAGGGAAAGTTGGTAGAATTTTAGCGGAGTTGTAACTGCAAAATAGGAAAAGTTGGTAGAATTTTAGTGAAGTTGTAGCTGCGAAATAGGAAAAGTTGGAAAATTTTTAGCGGAGTTGCAGTTGCGAAATAGGAAAAGTTGGCATAATTTTAGCGGAGTTGCAACTATGAAATAGGAAAGGTTGGTAGAATTTTAGAGGAGTTGCAGTTGCAAAAATAGGAAAAGTCGAAAGAATTTTAGTGGAGTTGTGGCTGCGAAAATAAGAAAAGTCAGAATAATTTAGCAAAGTTGCAACTGTGAAATAGGAAAATTTGGGAGAATTTTAGCAAAGTTGGAGCTCCCAAATAGGAAAAATTGGTAGAATTTTAGCGGAGTTGCAGCTGCGAAATAAGAAAAATTGCCATAATTGTTTTTGGTTCTTTCGAGGACGGGATACATTAGAATCTTTCTTTTTTTAGCTGTGGATATAGATTTTGTTTTGATCCCCTCGGGGTTTGTTTTATCCACCCTTGATGGCTCCTTGGATAAGTTGTTTGAGCTCCTTATGTTCTCCCTATGGTATTGCTACTTCAATCATCTTGGGATTGTGGGTTCTGTCCATCCCCTTGGGAAATATTTTGATACTTATCTACACTTGCGTCTAGAAATAATTATTGTCAGGAATATGTACAAGTTACCATTGATTCAATATTGAATATCAAGGAACACCTGTTTTTCTTCTGAAAAAAAGTTACAAAATCTTAGCTTGTGCGTTATAAAATGTTACACAAATTTATCAATCTTGGTTTGTGCGTCCTTTTCTTTCTTAAAATTGGTATTGGTTGGAGGTTTTTTTAACATGATGGCATTTTTCTTTTATTTTCCAAGTTTTTTCTGGTCATGGTGCAGGTAGAACCAAATAGGTATTTGTTAGACCTGTCTTCCTTGAGCGAGTGGAGTTTAGGAAGGCTAGAGGAAAGTGAGACATCAAGTAGGTCTACAAGGGCTAGATCAACTAGATGTTAGAAGATCAAAAGAAAATTCAGTAAACGCATGAAATTTTTTCTCGCATGATGAGAGGTCATGTTCCTATGATGATGAGACAATAAGAAAAATCGAGGTGCCCTTAAGGTACAAACATCTGGTAAAATAATGGGTACCTAGGGATCTTCCTCAACTTAACACAAATTTTTGTGTGAATGAGAGGGTATATAGAATTTTCACTGTCATCATTACATGGATTGGGGTTGTTTTGAATGGATGGAATAAAGGACGGTTATGATAAATGTCCAGAATTGATGGAGTATGATGGACCATCTTATAAATACAAAGATTGGATGCGCTTGGTACAATATGTACAAAGTATGCGTAGATATGGGTTTTCAACAAATTATTTACAACTGAAATATAAAGATCAAAATAAAGGAGCAACGTTATACATTGAAGGAAGGCCAAAGTCAACTGGGAATATTGCGGGGTTTATAAATAGTACAAAACCAGGGTCTACACTTAAGCAACCCAATTGCATATTTGAGGGGCGTGAAGGAAACCGTGTATTTGTATGTGCCATTAAATCAATAGTTGCAGGGGAAGAGCTGCTTATTAATTACAATTTGAATTGAGTAGATACAAACACGGTTACTATGGATATGGCACATCCAACAATTTACCCAACCTTCTATTAATGATTTTAACATATTTAGAATTTGTCGTTAGTAGATTGTTATAATTTTGATTAAATTTTCTATGTTTACTTCGCAAGGAGGTGAACGGGGGCACATCACCCCACCAAATGGTAAGAGGAGTACACCATCCTTGAGGAAGCATGTATACATATTTGTAATAGTGCAAGTATAAGTACGTCAAAATGTTATGTTATTATATTGTTTTAGTACGTATTTTGGTTTTGTTAGGTAAATTTTTCTATCGTTTTGATGCAGGGTTCTGTTAGGGGCACCTCCCTCACATTGGATGTTACCAGACCTGCCTCGAGACGGCTGATATACATCGATGTCATTGTACAAATTTAATATGTACAAATAGTTATGTTGTTCTATTTTTTCAAGAGTATATTTGTTTGGTATATATAATCTTATATGTATTTGATGCAAAGTGTTGATTAGGGAAGCCACCCGGCTGTTGATAATACCACAACAACCTCAGGGAAATAGGTAAACCTGAATGTAATTCTACAATTTAAATACTTTAAAATTGCACACATAAATAAATTAGTGTAATAATTTTTTGTTATGTATTTATTTTCGTTTGTATAATTGCTTTCATTATGATAATGTTCTCTACTTCCTTTTTTGCAAATGGGTGACTGGGGAATGTCCCTAGCTGTTTATCAGACCACAATGTTATCCAAGCATCAGTTAAATATAAATGTAGTTATAGGAATCTTTCATTATAGTTATGTTTTGTTAATATACATTTTTCCTCAGACTATTGATTTAACACGTAAGCAAGGTTTTATATATTTTTTTTGTAGACCAATGATTCGGTTTATGAAACAACATCACAGCAATCCATAGATTTTGATGTGAAAGAGTTGTTGAACGATACTAACATTTGTTCTTCTCTAGACCTGGTTAAGGTGATAGAGAAGACCTTGAAACAAATAAATGTGGATATCCTTCGTCTACTATTTATTATTCCATAGACAGATGAGATTAAATCCAAGGTTGAAGTGTTGGTAAATAGATATCAGGCCTTGAAAGTAAGTTGTGGAAGCTTGAATCATAATATCCATTTATTTAGAACTTTATAATTTATACTTTTATTTGATAGTGAACTTATAATTGAATGGTTTGTATTTATAATATTTTCAGCATGCACACACTAGTGGTGAATGCGGTGTTGGGACCAACGATAAAACGAATCCACGTACACCAAATACTACACCATGGTTGTCGACTGAATAGTCGGCAACACATTCTGTGACACCCCCGAGGCCAACAGAGAGTGCATCAACTGCTGACCGATGCACACCAGATCGTGCAGATGAAGGGGTGGATGCAGAGCTTGCTAGTAATGTTGATGTTGAAGTAGCATTTCCTGGATCTTCTCGTGTCACTAGCACGGGTTCAATAGATACAACAATTTTGGTTAATGAGGAACTCGTTCCAATAAAGATAGAGAAGATCCCAGGTAATTATACATTGTTCAATTTAGTTTTTATGATTTGATTATAATATACCAATAAAACCCTTTTTTTAAAGTAATGATAGGATGATTATTTTGCAGGAAATTATGCTTTTTATAAAGATATTAATGATTTGACCTTGGAGATATTCGGGCCCACCATTCGCACAAGGTGGGACAGAAAACCAAAAAATTTAAAGGATGAGCTGATGAATTCGTTGGTTGGTATGCCCGGCAACGATACCTTCGATACAACAAAGGTCCTAAAGAAAGTTGAACATATGAATATTTTCCAAGACCAATATAGGGTTCACCTAGAAAGGAACCCTAGATATGAGTGCCCTTCGATGATTCCATCAAGGGAGTGGAAATCCCTAGTGGTAGATGGAAAAGAGAGGGCTCTGAGAAAGGCAGGAAATATACCACCAAGCACAGGGAGGTATGTAATACTTTCCACAATGTAATGCCAACCCTTATTATTATTAATTTTTATATCGAATTTGGAACATCAAACGTAATTCAACACTTTCTTAGGCTGTCAAACACATCAAACGACACAAATGAAAGACTGAAAAAAATTGGTCAGCAAAAGCTTGGGCCTGGTGGTTATTCGAATTTGGTGGCATGAATTGTAAGTATCAAAAATCCGATAATGCATCCAAATATTAAATTGAAAATTATTTTCGTTTTAATGCAGCGCGAAGTGCAAAATTAATGACGTTAGGAAAATATGTAGGCCGACCGATTCAAAGAAGTTTCCATTGAGGAAGAATTGAAGATTGGATCCCAACATGAATTTGAAGCTGTTGTTGAATGCCGAAAAATCTTGTTAGAGCATACACAGTCTTCTGGTGATCCATCTGGTGCACAAGCATATAAAATCTATATCGTTTAATGAAATTTTATCAACTTTCATGCAATCTATTTGTTATAAACATTTAAAATAAAATATTTATTCTCTTTTGAGAGGAAAGCAATGATCCCCTTAATGTCGATGATGGACAAATAATTTATTCATATGCTATAGTTTTGTATAGATAATTGCAGTTGGTGAACATTAATTGTAGTTATTCGTATTTCAACTACAGAGCATGTAGATGGTCACACTGTATAGGTTGAGCCTAGTCAAGAAAATGAAGAACATGAAGTGGCCACACTAGGTAAAAAAACACCTTTGTAATGTTTTTTTAAAAGAAATACTTGTAATTATAAAAACAAAAATAAATTAATGCAAAATTTTCACAATATTGCAGCAATTTCGAACCCCTTCAGGCAAGATCCACGTGGCAAGCAGTCTACTGGGAATACATCAAAATAAGTTGTTGAATCACTAGGAACTAAATGAAAAATTCTAGAACATGTGCTTCTTGTTCATTTTGTAAAGAGAATAAAACTAAAAAAGAAGCAACTAAAGAAATTTTGAGTAATTAATTTTTATAATACAATGTCGTGCATGGTTTTTTCAGCTATTTAATGAATGGTGTTTTGGGCTATTGAATGAATTATTTCTTTAATGAATGGTTTCATGAATGGTTTTTTCAACTATTGAATGAATGAATTTGCACTAATTTTGTTTTTTTCAAGTAGATGCATGGGGTTTGGGGAATTGAGAGTGATGTGAGGGGGGGGGGGGGGTGTCATAAGAGCGTCCACCTTCATGTGGTTGTCCCTATTTAGTAGAGAAAATTAAAATTTTCTTGAAACTAAGAGGAGCTCAATGAATGGTAAGGAATTATACATTTCCCACAGTTGTTTCTATAATTGTTGTGTTTAAATTTTACTATTCCTATTTCACTCATCCATTGGAACTTGTTACATATAGCCTTGGGAAACATTTTGATATTTCAGAAGAAAATTTGGTGTTTTGATGTGATCGATGGCCTTATATACTTTTGTTTGTGTTTCTCCATGTTTCCTCGAGTCATCTCTTATTACCAATTGTTTTATTTGAATGCTATTGTAATTTACATTGTTAAATTAAAAAAAATCATCAAACATAAAATGTTCATTATTAATGTTGATTTTATTCATTGACCCAAACTACTCAAAATATACTGTTTAGCTTCATTTTTTTATTTTTCACAAACAAGCAAATGTTTATTTGATGGTTCCTAACATGAAATCATTGCAACATGAAAATATTTGTATTATGTTGAAAGATGTTTTGAAAGGTAAAGCAAAAGTGGACAGTGTCAAGCTCCACAAATAAAGGTAAGTTGTACCAAGAAATTATAAGTATCATCAACATATTCCTAATTCTAATACCTTTTTTGCTTCTGTTAATTTGATTTGTATTCCACACAGGGGCCACTTTACCTCTTTTTAGCCTCTTAGTGAGTTTGTAGTGAACTTTCTGCTTATGCTTGCTTAAGATGCCAGGAGAAAAAAATTCATTACACCAAAGAACTAAGTGTTGTAAATCTTATTGAAAAGGTGAGTGAAGATCATTTTCATGAAAAATGCGTCATTGTTGTAAACACTTATTTCTATATGGTTTGTTAACATGTTTTGCAAAAGGTGTTGATGACTGACTTGTATGCCACAATATCCATAACATTGAATTTGGTCAACATATTATCTATAGAAGAATAATATTCTCTTTTCCAACTTTAAATGAAACTCTAAATATTTTTGTTTGTATTTGTAAGTTTTGAGCTAGATAAGACAGTGCAGTTGGTCGATGTCTATGGTCCTTATGACAATAGATTCATAGGGTTGGGATACATAGCTTGGCCACACATTTGAGAGTCCTATCAACTTCTTTTGAAAATATTTCTTTTGAGAATACATAGGGTTGGGATACATAGCTTGGCTACACATTTGAGAGTCCTATCAACTTCTTTTGAAAATATTTCTTTTGAGAATATATATATAGAAAAATTAATGTTTAGGAGGCCACTTTTTCAAAAGTAGGCTTACCAGGTACACTTCAACAAGTTATTGAAGATGAATACAGGACAAGGACTGAGGTTTCAACCAAGTATTTCTCCTTACAAAGTCTAGCTTAATCCTTTATGTTGTTTCCTCAGTTTTGTTTACTAAAGGAAAAGTGTATTGTTGAACTTTATGTATTGTATTTTGGGCTTTTGAGATGATAGTACTACACATGGAACATGAAATGGTGATATTTTGTAACACTGTTACAAATAGTGTATGAAATTTGAAATCTTACGTGGTCCCCAGAAGTATCTGTTTTGAATCTTTTTGAAGAATGTATTACATCTCTCCTCCAAATATAATATGATTTTTCCTGAGTAAAAAAAAAGAGTGATTTGAGGGTCTTATTAGACCATAAAAGGACATCCCTAGATTTTGTTGGGTAGTTTAATTGTCTAATTAATTAAACAAGAAAAATAGACTACTTGACATGGTCGACTGTCACACCACATTGTTGCATCAAGCCCAAGGAAATTGCAATCATTAACTACTGTTGCAGCATGTTGTAAATAATCCTATTGGAATTACACACAAGATTAACATAAGAAAACTAAAGGATCTATTTAACTCGACGATCTCTGTGAGAAGTTGGGCCATGGCCTCCTAATAGAGACGCCTCTAAATAAGAAAAATTAGAACAAAAAGATATGCAGATAAATTGTTACTCCTTGTATTAGGAAAGTAAAACCACAGTTACAGTAATCTATGTTACAACTTCTTACAATGAAATGCTAGAAGTCAATGAAACAACCCCCAATTCAGATCACTTATCCATACTTATACAAAGGTGGCATAATCCAGATCCACTAATATCGAGCATCCATGAATATCTATGATCTTCAGGCTACCATGTTACAACATAAATAGTTACATCCATAAATATAATTGAGTGAATTTGTTTGCATTCAGGCTTGTGTTGTTACTCCGAGTGATGAATGGTTCGAACAGACTCAACTGATTAGAAGGGTAGATGTCGTGACTGTCTCATTGATACCCAGTCTTCACTAACCGCATGGAAAGATACACATGTTGCTACATCAATGCATGGAACCAACTCGAGGAAGTAACAACTGGCGCTAAAAATTCCTTTCTTCTTTAGGATCAGCGGGTTGCTACACCTGTAATCCTTCAAGGATTTAAACTCTTTTTATTGAACCGACATAAGTTAGCACAAATCAAAATATCAAGTTCATAATCATAGTCAATATTGCAGATTATTAGAATAAATCAATAGTATATTATACCTATGAAGATCCATTATTAACCTGGAAATATATCTTCCTGGGGTATGGAAAAGTAAGGTGAAACAGGGGAAAAGGCATTGATAGGTGTAGGAAAAAAGGGCTATGTTGGGACCTAACTAGCCTGAATATGATTCTATTTCAAAAATATTTCGATGGAAATGGGTAAGAATGAAATAAGGTTCATATTTCTCTTTTGTATTCATGAACCCATTGCATGCAATTAAATCATCCCAACATTGTTTCTCTTTTTTCTTAGTTATTTGGTACATGCTCTGGTATTTTCTTGTTGTCCACCATAAAATAGGAAACTTAAATCTCAGTCTCAACCAACTAGGTCCATAAGTTTGAATACATGCAACATAGTTTAGCAACCAGGACAGGGAATATTTGAAGTTTTCAAAACATTATGGATCTCTTTCTCTCAAAAAGATAGAAGAAGCATCCCATCTACCCTCGATGCATTCTCTTGAAAAGAGCTCTTACTGAGAGATCAAGTTAAAATAGGAAGAGACAACTTCTTGTTGGAAGGATTCCATTTGACTAGCCTTCTATGGAGATTGTAATTTTCTCATATGCCTGATTCTTAATAATGCAGGAGATTGGGGCTCACTTCGAACCTGAAGGGTGGAAGTCTCCTCATTCTTCTGTATGGTATGAATGGAGTTCCACCAATGCATATGATTGGTAACAAATGAAGTAAATGCTCGTAGCTGAATATCTCCCAAATAAGGAACTGTATTGGAGTGGACGTCCATAAGGCATGCTCTTTCATGCACAAATAATTCACCTAACAAATTTTGATCCAAAAAATCACTCTTAATGAAGATTTCCAAGAATTTAGGGGATGAAAATAGCTGATAGGGTCTCCCTTCTTTTAGTGATCTGATTTTAAACAGGACCATATGTTCATATCAGAACACTGGATAAGATGGGGATGGATCTTTGTAGCTCAACAATTCTTGAATAAGGCTGTACATATCCCTACCCATTTGTTCTTTTTCTACTTTTAGGAACTTAATCTTTCTTAGTTCCTGTAGCTCCTTCTACAAATTACCCCATTGGTATAGTTCTTCATCCCATTTATCCTTAATATCTTGGATAATCCTCCCATGTTCAGACAAGGAGATCATTCCTTTCTCTATTAGGATGGTATGATATTTCCATTTACTAGGCTCAAGTTGCAATAGATATATATTATTTTCCAATTCTTGCTCCTTCTTTCCTCTTTTATCCTCTCCTTTTCCTTTGTTCAACAAAATTTCTAGTTCAACCCCTTCTCCGGGTGCTTATGTTTGTGTTGCTGAATTAGCAAACAATTTTTGGAATGTTGGTTCTTGTGTAGCAGCATCCCTTTTTCTGTGTTTCATTCCCAACAACTTTAGTTTGAGTTGCAACTTCAACAAACAATTTTAAGGATGTTGGTTCTTATGTAGTAGCATCCCTTTCCTGTGTTTCATCCCTAGCAACTTCAGTTTGAGTTGCAGCTTGAGAATTTTTTTTTGAGGATGTTGGTTCTTGTATAGAAACATCCCTTTTCTGTGTTTCATCCCCAACAACTTCATTTTGATTTGCATCTTGAACAAACAATTTCGAGGATGCTGGTTCATATGTAGCAGCATCCCTTTTCTGTGTTTCAAACCTAGCAACTTCGGTTTGATTTGCAACTTTAGCAAACAATTTTGGATGATGTTTCTTGTGTAACAACATCCAATTTCCATGATTCACTTAAAGCACACACTTTTTGAGCTATTTCTTCAATGTCAGATCCTTGGAGTGCTAGTTCTTGTGTAACAACCTCGTGTTCCATAATTATTTCAATGCTTTTTGGCTATGGATATTTCTCTTGAATGGTTTTTGTATCCCCTGACTCTTGAGACTGATCTTGAGTCATTTCATTAATTTCCCTGGATTTTTGAGACTTATATGGAATCAGTTCAATGTTCTTTGACTATTGGGACAGTATTTCCTCTTGTTCTTGCAATTCATGGTCAACGGTTATGCTCATCCTTGGCTTCCTTTCTTCCATCAATTTTGCTGGAGGTATTTCTTCTCTCCCTTGCTTTTCTTGTGCAAAATTTCATGCCGTTATATCCACCATTGTAACTCTATACCCTGCAAGTTTGAACAGATCTCCACATTGAGGGCATAGTAGTTCATCATGTTCACCATCCTTCAAAACAGAAGGGGGATTCTCCAACTTGTCTGCAGCTTCATCCAAGGTTTTCAATATTTGCACCATCTGCTTTTTTGCAAGATTCTTTCAACCTCAGCACTTCATATCTATGTGTTTGTACTTATTCCTTTAACAGTCCATTGTCAAAAAGTAAATTTTCAATTTGAGGTTTACTTGCAATAGGTTTGTTTGTAACAGCGGATGCTTGGGGTTTTAGAATAGGAATTTCAACATTTTCCCCTATTACATATACCACTTCTGTCATAGTAGAAGCCCTAGTGCTTCTCCACTTTGCAAGGCTAGATGTCTGGCCCTTAACACTTGATATTTTCCTTCTTCTACGTGACACAAGAAATTCCACATTTTTAGAAGCCGGGATGGAAAATTCACTAACTTTGCTAGTTTCAAAAAGAATTTCCTCCTCCTAAATTATGGTTCCCCTGATTTCAGTGGAGGATTCAACGTTCAGGACTTCTACCTCCCCTCCTTCTATTTCCTCTGTATAATGTCCTGCGTCTACCATTGCAGCTTCAAGAGTTACAGCTTCTACTATTGCAACTTCTATTGTCACAGCTTCTACAACTGCTCCATTTTTAGCTTCTGTTACTACTGCTTCTCTCACACCTTCCACTTGAACATTCTCCAATTGGTCTATCAAAATTCCATCCCTCCCCCTAGCTGAACCTGAGGAGCTCAGATCATCACTTTCTTCCCCAATACCTTCAATTTCCAATACAGGTTCCCGATCTACCCTTGGTCTAGGAACAAATTGTTCCCATGTTAAATTCTGATGTGCAAGGGCCCTCAAAACTAGCAATTTGATTAATCCATGATTTGTAAGGGAAGCTACGGGATGTCGAGATGCTTTTACATATTAAGCCATGCTTTGTAGGGCTCTTAGCATATAAAATGACATATTGAGTAATCTACCATGGCGTAAATGGGACAGTAGGATAAAGTCAGAGATATAAATGATTCTGTACCTTCCTTCACAAGTTATGTATTTCTTTAGAAAGACGACAACTTGATCCCAAGGTCTTGGCAGTGACTTCAGTACTTTTTCCCTTCCTCTTGGCTGAAAAAAATCACATGCTACAGGAAATTTGCGTACTACGGTTGAATTGGCCGCCTTCTGACCAAACCATCTCGTCCCAATATGTGGTAATCCTGTCACTTTTTCCACAATTGCTTATGTAACATCTATCTGCAATCCTCTAACTATTGAGTGAGTATCGGTCAATTTTAGAGCAAATCGAAATGTCATATGCACATGGAAGTCGCTTAATATCTAGAAGTACACTGTCCACATGGATTCCTCAAAGATGGTAAATAGTTTCCCATTTTCACTCAGATACGCTATGTTCTCAGGTTCGTGTCTCGGTGGGATACCCATATTGCTTCCATTCTGTAAGTTCTAGTAGCAAATGCAAGAATTGGTAGACTAAAATGTTGGAGTTACAACATGTAGAGACAGGAAATGGATAGCTAAAGTTGATTGGGTATTTTCAGAAAGTGGCACACTTATTTTTGGAAATTGGTATGGTTCTAGGATAAAATCGATTGGTCATATATCGCACAAGTTGGGTAGAACGATGGTCATTTCACAAATACAGGAAATAAATTGTTGACTTGTTTCCCTTGCGGAGAACTAATCAAGGTTTGCTAACGAAGACCCATACCTTTCAAATATAATGTCCATCATCCTTCCATGGTGGTGTTATTTCATGGTCATGTCATTCATGAGGATATAAATATGCACATGCTTCTGTGAGTTGGTCGTCGTCAACTGGGTGGATAAAGTAGATTCATGCTGGCACAAAAGTACATGACGATCAAACGAGCATCTAATGTTCCTCGTGGAGACTGGGGAGGACTGATAGAAACTAGTGAACATATAAGAATCTTGTGAATGAAGAATTAGTAGAGTCACAACCATGAATTGGAAAGATTTGGCAAAGTCACAACCACGAAATAGGAAAAGTTGGCATAATTTTAGCGGAGTTGCAGCTACGAAATAGGAAAAGCTAGCAGAATTTAGCGGAGTTGTAGCTACAAAATAGGAAAAATTGGCAGAATTTTAGCGGAGTTGCAACTGCCAAATATGAAAAGTTAGCACAATTTTAGCAGATTTGCAGCTAGGAAAATAGGAAAAGTTGGAAAATTTTAGCAGAGTTGCAGCGGCGAAATAGGTAAAATTGGCAGAATTTTAGTGGAGTAGCAGCTATGAAATAGGAAAAGTTAGAAGAATTTTAGCGGAGTTGCAGTTGCGAAAATAGGAAAAATCGAAAGAATTTAGCATAGTTACAGCTACGAAATAGGAAAAATTGGCAGAATTTTAGCGGAGTTGCAGCTGCCAAAAAGGAAAAGTTTGTAGAATTTTAGTGTGGTTGCGGCTGCGAATATAGGAAAAGTTGGCAAAATTTAGCAGAGTTGTAGTTGTGAAATAGGTGATATTGGTATAATTTTAGCGGAGTAACATCTGCCAAAATGGAAAAGTTGGAAGAAATTTAGCGGAGTTGCAGCTGCGAAAATAGGAAAATTTGGTTGAATTAAGCAGAGTTGCAGCTATGAAATAGGAAAAATTGGGAGAAATTTAGCGTAGTTACAGCTACGAAATAGAACATGTTGGCATAATTTTTAGCAGAGTTGTAGCTGTGAATCCAAATATAAAGGGATATTTAAAATAAAAAATTCATCATTTCGTAAATTTTTCAACCTCTATGAAGTGAAAATTGTGGTCGGATTTTCATTAAAACTGACAAAGTGGTTATATTACCGATGACATAATAGAGGAAACATCGTCGGATAGCCGACCTAAATGAAGTGAAATTTGTGGTCAGATTTGCATTAAATCCAACAACGTTGCTACACTACTGACGAAGGGGATGAGTCGGATATTGGACCACTATAAAGGAAACGTAGTAAAAAATTAGACACCTATGCACTGAAATTTGTGGTATGATATACATTAAATATGATAACATTTCTACACTACATACGAAGGGGAGGATTCGAATTGTCGACAGCTACGAAGAAAACATAGTCGGATTCTGACATTTATGCACTGAAATGTGTAGTCAGAGTTTCAAAATTAAGGAAGCAAAGTAAGTCGGATTTCCGATGAGTGTTTTAATTGTCAAAAACCTGTCAAAATTTAATCGACATTTTAAAAGGAGGATTGTTGAAGTACCGACAACCATATGTCAAAAATTAGACATCTAAGCCGCTGGATTTTGTGTTAAAAAATGTTAGTGAGCCAGTCATTCATTTTTCATTAGAGAATAGCTGTAAGTTGCACTTAGAACATGTTATAAATTCAAGCTATATCTAGGATACTAGTACTATCCTAGAAGTGGGACATGTAACTGTAGAAATTTAACGAACTCAAATGTGAACTTTATCCTTATTCCTTAGTTGACAATAAGTCTTTGAAAAATGAATGAGAGATGACTGGTTTCCTATGGGATTTCTGGACCATCTATACCTTCATGTTTTCTATCTAGGAACATGAGGAAAATTCCTTACATAACTTATATGGTATTAGTGAGCATGTATGAGATATTTCTAATCTTAAAATCTATAAGTATTTTGGTCATTCTTATCACTTAACATTCATCCTTCTTTTTCTAAAAAATGTCTAGTTTTCTTTTAATAATAATGGCTTCCTAGAATTGCTTGCCGACTGTTGTTCATAATCCAAAGTGTTGGCATAAAACAATACAAGCCAATCTCAATTTATTGATGGGCTCAAGACGTGCCATATATTCAGTCTGGGGAGGATGATGGGTTCCAAAATTGTCATTTTTCAGTAATTTCATAGCTCATTCACCCACAATTTAGTACATCTACCTTTAAAACGATTATCTTTTGCATTATTTTATTGGCTACAACTGATAAACATGAAATATGTCTAAATCATTACTTTTGATGTATTAAATATGATTTTGATGCTCATCAGCTAATCCCTGAGATATCAATTCCTATGCTTTGGAATATGATCCAATATTGCATAAATGCTAGAATTTACGTTTGGCTTTCTAGTACTCATTTCGGTACTAAGTTCCGCACAAGGATTGATGATGAATTGATTGATTTATTTGACTTACTCTGTCTTCTTATTCTTGATTATCCTATATATCTGTGTTGCACATCAAAATTATGGATTAATGTTAAGTGTTTGGTTCATTGATATATTGTTTTAAATTAAAACAAACAAACAACTATATTAAAAAATTATGCATTAAAAAGTTATCATTTCTAACTTTTTAATTATAGATTAATTTTTTTTTTAATTTAAAAATGATTACTTAAAACAAAACAAAACATCTACTTAAAACAATTAAAACAATGTCATTAATATTGCAACAATTATAATATGATTATTTTAAAAAGAAGCTTTATCAAATAAAATATTTACCTAAACCAAATAAAACTTAATAAAGGCTTGCTTTGAACACTTATTTTTGAACACATTTATTACATGGAACTTTACCCATACTAACTTTATTTAGAATCCAGTGTGCATATAAATTTTTTTAATAAGTTATTATGTTTTATATGCAGGTATTCCTAAATCTTAAGTGGAGAAGAATTAAAAGAGATATTTTAACCAGAGCATAAAGATTAAATGTAAGCTAATCTAACGCCATCAAAAGAGGAGATTGTCACGCCCAAGATTGTTATGTATAGGATTGGACAAATCATATCCACCATATGTGTTTATGTGTTTGCACGTTGGAAATCAAACCCAGAATCTTGAGATTTCAACAACCATCTGGCACGCAATCTTGCACTTGACGAGGCACTCCTGTCATTTTAGGAAGCAAACGTAGAGTCCTCCGATTGGTGCAAATGTTTGGTAAAAAGTTCACTCCAAAGTAAAATACATGAGCAATTTGGCGAAACCTTCTGAAACCCACTTCCCAAATATAGTCATTTACCCGGCAATTTTTTGAATTCTTAACAGATGTAGAGAAAGACGTGCCCGAATATATGTAGTTTTTCCAAAATCAGGGTTACGAATGGTTTTTCAAATTTAGAGAATTTGTTGACTCGGGAATTTGGAGATCGAACCAGTTAGTGCTTTAATGAGGTCGTTGAGCTGCATTCAAAGATAAACTCGGCTTGGTTATATATATCCCTCTATTTCGTATGTAAACGACAGTCATTATTCAGGAAAATAGAAACATATAATTTTCTGTTATTTCACTTCTGCGTGTGGACATCTTAGCTCATCTCCACGTTTTGATGGTTTACTATGAAGTTCTACACTTCAATGAATTTTTCTCAATGATCATTCTAGCCAGTTCAATTTACAGTTTATAGCTGGTGTGTTAATTTACAGGCTTGCAATCTCCGCAGGAAAGGGCCTGCCTGCTGAGATTGTAAGTGATTTTTACTTGTCAAGTAGTTCAGTTTAATGCATTATAGTTTTAATTTGTTTTCTGCATTCACATTCTAATTCTTGCATTTTCCTAACTATTCGCAACTAGTAAGCATTGTAGTTTTCATTTAGATTCTTGCATCTACTGTATTGGCTTCTATAATTGCTTGTAGTTTTTGTTCCGATATTCAATTTTTTTTTGTTACGGGGAGTTAATTTAAATCTAGAGGATGTTCCTCATCTAATTCAATAATTATCTGCATCTAAATTGTAACCAACAGTCTGCGCTGCTCCAAACCAGAGTATTTCACTATATTTGTTGTGTAAATAACTATCAGAACATCCCTTGTAATTCATGGTTTGTTTACTAATCCCGCTAATGTACATTACAAGTCAGTTCTTTAAGAACAATTATACTATTACATAAACCACTATCCTTTAGTGTGTTATCAATGAACTAATTCATTTGTTCAATTCCATCAATAAATAGTGGTTTCCAAATTTTAGTTTTAGGTGACTTTGTAAAGATGTGTTAATTCTATATGTTTAAACATTTGAGTTTAAATTCTATTATTTTATATTTTTTGATAGAACACTGACTTGTGAATATTATCGTTTAGAATGTGATATTAGAATGTATCCTGATGATTTCACAACATATGATAACATTATATGATGGTATATGTTCATACTTCAAATTTCAATGTAAACAAGAGCGTGGCAATGTTCCCTACATTGCCATATGCTTTTTGCTAGAAGGAAAAATGCCTTTGAAAGAGTAAGAAGACACACTCTAAGAGCATTTTGGAGAAGCGTCAATTATGGCAATATGCCACTATTTGCAAAAAACATAAAAGTGTAGAACTGTAAAAGCAAATCATTTGTTATCCATGATAGTAATCAACAACATATTATTAAATAGAAAAAAACATTATCTCTTATGATTAGAATAGAGACATTGTAAAGATTGTGTTATTAAAAACATAATTCAATTTCATTAAAAATGTTATATATTTCAAACTTTTGTGCTAACATATATAACAAATGGATACAAGAACTTGATACAAGGTTACATATGAGACTAATTTAACTCTGCTAATAATTTCTGTGTTGTTGCACCTTAACTATGGTCAATTGTATTATTTGGGATTTTGGCTCGATGGTCGTTAGTTTGATGGATTCAATGGATCGACTTAAATTCTAAAGTATAAGAACATAAATTTAGTCTTGTGCACTTGATACAAGAACCTGATACAAGGTGAAATATCATAGTAAGTTAGATTGTTAATATGAACTTTTAATGTCTAAGAGAGTTTTATCTAACTTTTAAACTATTAAATAGGTTTCATACTTAAATCAAATTTAAGTAGTTGGGAATTCTTAATCATCATGTAGATAATCAAACTATGTTCTCTGGAATCTTTCACTAGTTTTTGAGTTCGTTTCCTTATCTTTATTACAAGTTTTATGCAACATAAGTGGTACTTGTCATTGATTATTTGCACATGTTGAGAATAATCAGTAGACCCAAAACTTGAAAATGTTATACTGAGATGGGATGGACACATTATATTTCTAGGCTTTAATTTGTGAGACTAGGTTGAAAGAGCTATGAAACTTTTGTTTAAAAAGATGAAACAAGCAAACTCAAAAGGAAATGAATTGGAACTCTTAGTAATAGTTCTACTTGAGAAAAATGGCTCTCTATTTTTTTCTTTTATTCAAAGTGCATTTCATATAAATAAATAAAATAAAACAAATATGAAAAATAAAAATTTATACTATTTTAAATATATCAAATAAAAGAATACATTAAAATGTGAAATAAATATTTCTCTAATTATATAGTTTAGTTGAAAAAAAACCACTCAACTTTGTTAAAATATCCAATCCTATGAATAATTTATGGTTTGATATAAATACAAATAATATGAAAAATAACACACAAATTACTAACATCCTTACTCACTTGAAAGATAGAAACTAATACAACACATAAAGATACAACCATGGTTGAGGTAATATACAATGTATAAAGTGTTACAACACTATGTAAAAAATAATTATACACACAACACATATAATTAAATTATGTGCTTTTCCTCAAGGATATGGATCCAACTTTGAAACATATCCTTGATTTTATGACTATGAATAGTATCGATGGAAATGTATCATAATTAAAAATGAATCCATATATATACATATGTCTATAAACTAACTGAAATACACAAAAGTTTTAACTTGAATTTATTTAGCTTTTGTATTATGGAAGAAGTATGTTTAACTAATTGTAAACAATTAGTTAGTGGTGGGGATTTAATTGTTTTGATGGAAGTTTAAGTTGGCCTATTTAACAAGATTTGTTGAGTGGTTTTGTATATTTATTTGGATTAAAAAAAACCTAATTACAAAAAATTGTAATAATCGTTTAAAATGAATGGATTTAAACACATAAGTTCTCATAAGTTCTCTATTTAAATAAGATTAGATACAAAGTTTAAACTAATTTAAAAGATCAACTTTCTTAGATCCTCACGAAGACACCGTTCCAGCCTACTGATTCATTTTCCTCGGGATCCATTTTCCAATGCTTGCTTAATCAGTGTACATCATTTTCATGTTCCATGAGAATGTCTATTATTCTTTAGAATAAAGCAGTGTAATATGGACTGCTCAATCATTGTACATCATTTTTATGTTTCGTGAGAATTTCTACTATTTAGAATAAAGCAATCTAATATGGATTTCGGGTGTCTGATATTATTATGTTTCGTGAGAATTTCTACTATTTAGAATAAAGCAATGAAATATGGATTTCGGGTGTGTGATATTATTGAGAAAAGAGTTCTGCAAGTTTCTCTTAGATGCTTAGTTGGGTAATTAAATGATAAGGTAGTGGATCTCTTGGGTGAGAGCCCATGTGGGTCTAAAGTTCCATGCAAAAACAAAAGTAATGTTTTATGGGAGGAAATTTGTTCCAGCACTTTTGTTGTTACCTCACAAAATTTGTAAATTTGTAAATCAAGCTTGGGATAAAGGGGATGGTATGAGATACCAAAGAATACCTTGAAGCATGAAAATTGGTTAAACCATAGCATTATGCTCATCGTTGGTTGAGGTTGGGTGACCCTTCCTATGAAGCAATGACAAGTGAAATGGTGGATGGTGTAGGACTTTTCTCAGTAAAAAATTTGGCATTTATGTTATGGTTCCAGTGGATGGGTTGATCCATGGTTTCTCTTGATGAATCGATTCGAGAGAAGAACTGCAATATTTAATATTAAGATGGTTGTAGCCATGTTCTGGGTTTACTCCTTCAATTCTTTCAGGCAGTGTGGGATTTGGTGAGTGCCCAGTTGATTCCAGTGAAAATCTTGAGTGCTCCTTATGAATTTCTTGGTCCCAACTCGAGAGTGGAATCCAGGTTGACAAAATTGGAGCTCGATGTGGCTATGATTGGGAAGAGCTTGCCTCACATGCATCCAGTTGTTTACTGTACACATAAGTATTTACTTGCTAAGAATTTCCTTTTAGATTTGATTGGTTTATGTGACTTAAATACATAATTGGTTATATATTTTTGAGTTCACATACTAAGAGTTCAATAAAATGAATCAAATAAATAATGCTAATCCTTGTCATATAAGTTTAAATTTTGAACTGGCAAGTTATTGATTATGTGTTTATATTGTTGTTAGAATGCATTGTTGTACAATGAGAAATTCATGTTAAGGCATTAAATGAACTTATGTATGACATGTTTTAATACCAGTAGTTGCACTTAATGCCTAAAAATCATAACTCTGCAATATCAATTTTATTTCTGAAAATGAATGTATGGTTTAGGAATAAAATTTATGTTAGAAATTTGCTTGAAGAAATTATATATGGATGGAAATTCACTTATAGATTTTGCATACTATGTGTTTGTAAAATTGTGTCAAAGAGATTTTATGGAAATTGTATTTTTTGTTGCATGAGTTGTAGATGGAAAATCAAATGTGTTACTTGAAGTATGGTTTGAAGTATGGTTTCATGTTTTCACATTATGGTATAAATTCATTTTCTTTACTAGCATTTTATTTTCAACCTTGCATACAAGTTATTTGACAAAAGGTGTCAAAGAGATCTCTTGGAAACTATATTTCTGTAGCTTAAGTCCTCAAGATAAGTAGTTTGGAAATGCCTAGAAATTATGATTCTATAGCTAGATTTATATTAAGAGATTATCCATTTAGATGATTGGCTTGGTGTTTTCTATTTGAAATTGACACCAATTATAATGTAGAATTTGCAATTGTATTTTTGCAAGTTGTATAAATTTAAAACTCCTATAGTGGCCTCTTTCCCAGACACTTTTCCCATGTTACAAAGAAAGTTAAAATTCTTAAAGGTCAAATTTCCTCCCAATTATGGTTGAGTTCTGTTTTACATCGTTTCAGTTCATTTAAAGTCCTCATTTGTTGGGCATGAGTTTGTTAAATTTGAGATTAATGGATGAGCGTGAACATGTCAGGGAAGTCACCCTGGAATATTTTAGAGTTCCAATGGAGTTTAAGGTAAAAAATTTCATCCATGTATAACATAAGAAAGGAATTAAACTACCCGTGTATAGTTGCTATTACAATGAGAATTCATTAAAATAAAATAAAAGTTCCAATGGAGTTTAAGGTAAAAAAATTCATCCATGTATAACATAAGAAAGGAATTAAACTACCCGTGTATAGTTGCTATTACAATGAGAATTCATTAAAATCAAATAAAGTCCTTCTTGCAACAATAATATAATTGTATGGAAAGATTAGATAATGCTTCAATTTTGTTGGTGTCAGTTTAAAAGTAGTAATCATACTCCAACAAATGCCTTTTGATTTGCTATATACATTCTGAGTAATCTCAGAGTATATAAACATTATAACCATCAGAATTGCACCACTCTCCGAATGGTACCAGATCTAATTAAAAGAAGGGGATTTTCTCTTTTAAATTCATGGCTAAGGTTTTATTTAATCATTTTCATTGTCTTAAAACACAATTTTATCATCACAGAAAATGATTTCATGATGTTTTCCTTATCAGGCTGGGTCTTAGATATTAAATTCCATTATGATGGTGATACCAATATAATTGTATCTTGAGTGGTTACATTAAGCATAATAGACTTCCCAAACTCTATTTTCTATGACCATGGATATCCTACTCACTCTTTATAAACCTGTAGCATGCATTTTACGAGCTTAGATTTGCATACGACATTTATGTGGCCTACATTTTCCAAGTCTAATGAAAGATAGAGATTGCTTGGGAAATTGGTTCAAAGCTTATTGCCTATGAATATGCTTCAATCTTATAAAATACATATTGTTTATGTGCAATGGCCATTATTTATGCATTTAGAAAGCGTGCATAGAGGCTTCTTTTTCGTGTGTACACATACACACACACATATATATAGGGTGCATTTTCGGGTATTTAGTGATGGGGTTCATCACAAAGTGGTATCAAAGCGAGGTTTCAATACTTGGTCATTACAAAAATTGTAGGGACCAGATGTAGTAGCATAGTTTAAATATTAAAAATTTATGATGTGTCCATTTAAAATTTTTAAAATGAAATTATTATTCGTGATGAAAATTAATTTTTATGCATATATATATTTATGTTGTTATGGACTGACAAAAGTTGAGGAATTTCATATTGTTAGCCACAATCAAAGATTGCAAGTTGCCACCAAATTTTCAGATTACACAGTTATTAAAAAATAGGGGAAAATGGCTAGTGAGCCAAAATTTTCCAATATGGTCGATGAAGTGGGAAATAATGACTAGAAAACAAAGTCAACTGGCCAAGAAAACGAACAAAATGAGATGGGGGAAGAGGAAATGCTTCAAGCCTTGAGAAGGATACAAACTAAAAATAAAATTATTTTACATAATTAAGAGTAGAAAAGTCAAGTGAATATCAAGGTGCTCCAAAATTTGATTCAACAATAGAATCAAATACAACACGTGTTTACATCATAAGAAAAAGAGGAATAGAGAGAATCTGCAAGGAGGAGTCATTGAAAGAGGATACAACACTCCAAGGATAGAGATGCTAGTAAAATAGGGCCACGCTCTCATGTAAAATATCATGAGAGACATTATAAAAAGAAACCTCATGAAGTAAAATAATATTCTCTTCCCAGTTATTTCTAGAAAAGAAGGTATGAAGAAGACCCATTGTAGGACAAAATTTGGAAATTGAAACCTCCTACCTTAAATGGGAAGGAAAAAAAACAAAATTTGAGATGTGGCTGGTGGAAATGAAAAAGTATCTACAACTACATAATTACTCGAATAAACATGAAGCTATAATTGTAATATTCAACTTATAAGGAAAATCCTACCAGTGGTGGAAGAAGTTGAAATAGGTGAAAGAAATTGATGAAAGGCATATTTCTTGGGACATATTTCAAAAATATTTCGAGCATGAATAATCTTGTCAACAATAATATGACAAGAAGATGCAAGAGTTCTTTAAATTCAAGATGGGAAGCATGTCCACCGGGAGGTATAAGAGAGAAGATTCCTAGAATTGTTTAAATATGTGGATTTCATCCATGATGAAAGTTGAAAATTCAAAGGTTCCTGAGTGGGATGCCATCATTCTATAGGAATAAAATTTCATTTGATGAGCCTCGCATATTAAAAGAGACCATCTGCAAATACAAATGTCTATATGAGCATAATAAATGCAAGAAGAACATGCATAAATTTTGGAAACCGAAAATGAAAGACAAGATAGATCAGAGAAAGAAGGTGATCCAGGAGTATATTGGTGGCCACCCACCTATTCCAATTGGACCCCCACCATTGTTTCTTTTAGTTTTCCAATTTCCTTAATTGTAGCACAATTTACTATTTTTTGGCAGTTTTCAGGTCCTAAACTTCCGAAGCCGTTTTGAGGCCCTAAATGACATTTTTTTGGCATCGAATGGTCAGGAAAATATGAGTCCGTTCCGAACTCAATATTTTTCATTTATGGATGTAGTCCTTAAACAAATATTTCTAATTATGTGTCATGCGCATCAAACGCAGGTAGTATGCTAAAGTTACGACCCCAGGAAATTGATGTACCAAGTTACCCAACGGGGCCCACATTCTGGCGTTTCACCTCCTAGGGTTATCTTCTTGGATGTGTAGGGTTTCCATTATTTGTCAATAATATATAGGCCTTCGAGCCTCATTGTAACAGAGAGTTCAAAGGCATGTAGCTTCCACATCTCTTCTCAGAGATAAGCTACCAGCACTCTAGCTAGTTTATTTCCATTCTGTATGTAAACAAGTTTCAGTTATTGATCAATGAAATGAAGTGTTATTTCCACTGCATATTTGTTTCTATGGTTATTTGTGTATTCTGTTGCGTTCCTACATAAATCTGAATCAGTGGTATCAGAGCAATCTGCTCTTTCTCGATCCTTCTTTGCATGTCCCCAATGAGGGTGGGGTATAAAGAGTTAGGGATCGATCTAGTTGAACCTTTGCAAGATCAGCCTCGCAAATCTCGACGACCACTAATGGGGGATGAAAAGAAAGATGAGGGCGTAGAAGATCCTATCAAAATGTTGCTCGAGGAGGCCCTTGAAAAACAAAGTAACGCAATGATGGAAAACTTCTCCCATATCCTTCAACGACTTCCCACTGGCGGCGTATCTGCATCTAGTAGCCACTCTGGAGGCGCAGCCCCTTTTAAGGTACAAGTAAACTTCGACATTCCCATATTTGATGGCCGAATAGATGCAAACATTGTAGATAGATGGTTGAATCTATTAGAAGGATATTTCTCAGTTCATGACTTTTTCGACTGGAAAAATATTACTTTTTCTCTACTCAAAGCCGTCCCCCATATCAAGGACTGGTGGGAAACCTACTGTGAGAGAAAGGATGAGGAGGAACCCTCTCTGTTCTTGGCCATACCCACTTAGAATTATTTCTGAGATGCCATAAAGGGACATTATTATCCGGTGGGGAGCTATGAGGACAAGTACATACAATGGACTATGTTGCGGTAGCAAAGAAATCAAGATGTGCATGAGGTGATGAATTTGTTCCATACCTTGTGCATTAAGTTGGGTATCAAAGATTTAGAGAAAATTTTTGTGCTGAAGTACCGTAGTTGTCTGCACAGATACATTCAAGAGGAAATGGAGTTCCTTGATGTCTCTTCGCTTGGTACAACATATCGTTATGCTGGCAAGATTGAGCAGAAATTCAAACAGAAAAAGCAAGACTTTGGATCTACGAATCAGAAGCGAGGGAAAGGTGCCCCCAAACCGCAGAACCAAGGACACAACCAAGGCATGGTGACTCAAGAAAACTTGCCAAAGCCGCAAGCAAAGAGAAACACTGCAAAGCCAAAGAAGAAAGAGGGAAAGTGGTGCGAGTTCCATAAGAGTCCCACTCACAACACAAGTGAGTGTCAGGCCAAGCAGTCACTGGTGGTCGAGATAAAGGCTCTTGAATCAAATGCATACCCTGACATTGAATCAAAACCCGAGAATGGGAATGACAGAGGGAAGAATATTATCGATGCAGAGCCCAACGCCATCGTTGCCACCATGAAGATCCAAAAGGAAGAACCATAAGATTCAAAGGAGGAGGAGTGTCTTTTCCACTCCTAGATGTGGGTAAAGGTTTCCCCGCTACAGGTCATTATCAACAGCGGGAGCCAAAAGAACCTGATTTCAGCAGAGGTTGTGAAGCGGTTGGGTTTGTCGACCATAGAACACCCACAGCTGTACACCATCGGGTGGCTTCACCAAGTATGGGATCTCCACGTCAGCCAACAGTGTCACCTTCTCTATAGCATCAACCCTTTCACCGATGAGGTATTATGTGATATTGCTCCTCTTGATGTTTATGATGTATTATTAGGTCAACCATACTTATGGAAGACACATGTTGTGTATGAGTCCTCGCCTCGCGTTGTTATTATTACATTGGGAAATAATTTGTACACGATACCAGAGGTACCCCCTCCTGTCACTATCACTTTGGTTACTTCAAAACAATGTAGTAAGCTCATTTCCAAAACCAAGAAGTGTTTTTCTTGATGATCTGCCCTCAAGGCAAGAAGAAGATCATGGCCACGACCTCCAGACAGGGCCCCTCCACATGACAACAAAAAATGGACAAGGTCATGGAGGAGTACTGGGACATATTCACCTTACCCACCAGGGTGCCTCTCCATTGTCAGGTCAAGCACCCCATCGATCTGACCCCAGGTGCGCCACTTCCCAATGGACTGATCTGTCGACGCTCTATTTTGGAGAATGATGAAATCAAGAGGAAAATTTAGGAGCTGCTGCAAAAGGGTCACATCTGGCCAAGTTCATTGCCCTGTGGGAGCACGATCGTGTTGGTACATAAGAAGGTTGGGACTTGGAGACTCTGTATTGACTATCGGGCACTGAACAAGATCAATGTTTGAAATAGGTACCTGATCCCATGTATTGATGACCTCCTAGACTAGCTTAAAGGGGCGAAATATTTTAGCAATATTGAATTAAAGACCGAGTATCACTAGGTACCGATCGAACTGACCGATGTGTGGAAGACTCCTTTCGAATCCAAGGAGGGCCTTTTCGAATGGTTGGTCATGCCTTTCAGGCTGACGAATGCTCCTGCAACATTCATGAGACTGATGGATGACATCTTGCAACCATTCGCCAACTCATTTGTAGTAGTGTACTTGGATGACATCCTGATATTCAGCCAGACTTGGGAAGAGCACCTCCACCACATCCGTAGGTCCTCCAAACACTACGGTAGCACAAGTTGTGTGCCAATTTGGACAAGTGCACTTTTGGCATGACCCAGGTTCAGTATTTGGGATACATTATTGATGAGTGTGGGGTACATGTGGATCCAACCAAGATCCAAGTCATTCGGGATTGGCTAGCCCCAAATACTCACTACAACAAAAACCTGTGATTAGTGTCCCTTTTAGCTTCCTTTTTAGCGTCCACTGTCCCTTTTTGATCCGTAGGACCTCAACTTTAGTGCATTAAAAGTTTGTTGTAAAAGAATGCATGCAACAGGTTAATTAAAGGAACAGCATTAATAGAAATTAAATGCTCAGAACAGGAATGAAAACCACAACACTGATAGATAGATACAAGGAAGAAAACACAGAAATAGAGTCACAAACAGAAGTTGATAACGGAGTTCACCCCCTCCACTGGGCTACGTCTACGGGTGCCTCTCCAATGGGTACCGATCCAATTAATGGATTTAAATGGTACAAAATGGTTCTGGCATCAACTTCAGCATTTGCAGAGACAGAATGCTGGACAGGAAGTCTTCAAGACCTCCTCTCTGGAACTTACAACTTGGACTTCAAAAGATAAAGAAGCCAAAATATAACAGAGAAATGGTCAACTTCTAAATACAAACAGCACTCTGGATAAATTGCAGCAAAAACTCTCCTGCTATCCTCTGTCTCTATCAAAATTAACTACAGAAAACTGTAAAATAGAAGGCTGAACAGAAAGTCTTCAAGACTCCTCTCTGGAAATTACAATCGGGTCTTCAAAAGACAAAGAAGCCCACATGTAACAGAGAATGGTTGACTTTACACTAACAACATCTGGAATCTACAGCAAACTTCCCCAATATTCTATAACTGAGGAAACGAGGTACTGTGCTCTCAATGAACTGTCTAATCATTCCCCCTTTGAAAGTTACAAAACTGGACTCTGCAAATCAATTTCAGCAGTATGGACAAAGTCTGCAAGACCCCTTCTCTAGAATAATACAAATTGGCCTTCAAAAGAAAAGAAAATCCAAATAAAATAGAGAAGACAGTCGACACTTTACAATCATAGAAACTGAACATTAATAGTAAAGTCTTCAAAACCTTCTATCTGAAAGTTACAAAACTGGACTTCAACAGACAAAAGAAGCCAAGTTATAACTGAGAATAGTTGAATTCACAAGGAACAACACATGGATAGTTTTCACAGCAAAATGCTCTCTCCAAGCTTCTCATAATCGAAAAACGTTGCACTGCGGCCCTCCAAAAACTCCCCATGAACTCAGTCCCCCTTCGGGTCACCAGCTTCCTCTATTTAAGCCTCATAAGTAACGGATTTGCCTTCTTTCACACAACTGTTACCATATGCCATTCGGCCAAATCGCGCCTCAAGCATTTGATGTTTCGGGTCCCCAACAGGATGTTCATCTGCCTTTCAATGTTATCCCCACTGTGGCATAACTGCCAAGAAAGCTTTGCCAAATCGTTACAAAGAAGCTGTACACATGATGAAATATCCAGCCACATCATAATGTGCCGCATGAGGGATATACCCGCCATGCCAAGGATCATAACAGAACCATGCGAACTAAACTTTCG
>LPNX011151981.1:216048-230002 GCA_001517045.1 Pseudotsuga menziesii
CATGTTGGTACATGATTGTGGGTACTAGAATGTGCATATTAACCTCAAATGTGTGCACATAGGGTCTAAAATTATGGCATCCCATGACATGGAGTCACATGTAAACAACAAGTATAGACTTGGGCACAAAATTGGCAGTGGTTCTTTTGATGAGATATACTTAGGCTTTGCTCCATTTTTTATTTTGTTCACTCAATGAGTAATTGTTTTGTTGATCCCATAAAAAATTAATCCATCAAGTCCCACAGTCTTTGTATTCACCTGAGTTTGTCTAAGAAGCATTACATGTTGTTTGTGATCGACATATTTTCTCTTTATCCATGACTCACGAGTGTCACCATATGGAAATTTCGTATCTTAGAACACCAATGGTTCTTAGTTCTTTATTACTTTTGCAGCAACACCTCATCTTGATGGGTATATACTTGATTACATATCTATGATTTTTTGTATTCACCTAAGTTTGTCTGAGCAGCTTTACATTTTGGTTGTGATCGGCATATTTTCTCTTTATCCATGACTCATGAGTGTCACCATATGGAAATTTCGTATTTTAGAAATACAAGATTCCTTTACCTTGAAATAACGGGTTACTTTCTTTGGGTGTGAGACAACAGTGTATTTTTACCATTTGACATTTTAAATTCTGATAAATATTTGTAGGCAGTTCTCTTCAGTCCAATTCAGTTGGCCTATATGCTACTAAGGGGGTGAGGCTAAAATTTGTTTGACTATTTTGGATATGTTGCCTCTTCCCATCTCTATTGTCTGTTTTACTCTCATATAATTAATGTCCCTTTTCTTATTATCTGCAGCAAGCATGTCTTCTTTGGAAGAGTTGTTGAGGGAATAGATGTACTGAAGAAAATTGAGCGATTATCAACTATAGATCAAGGAAGACCTATTGTTCCAGTTAAGATTTCTAATTGTGGTGAAATATTTCCAGGCAAAGGTAACCGTATAGTTGTAGTTTATGAAGGTACATTTATCTTTTAATTTGTAAGCATCATGATATGCCATTTATCTTATGCTCAACGTTATTATACACCATCTCCAGATCGCTCTTCCCCAAGGTCTCATTGCCTTTGTGAAAGGAATATTCCTGAAAGGGACAAGTTTGTATGCATTCATAAAGCCTCATTAAATTTCCAAAGTTGGAAGGAATTCCTAATAGAATAATTTTATTTTGATGTGGTATATATTCAAGTTTTAGGAGTTATTTCGAGCATTCGCCACCAAGACATTATAGAAACGCACCAAGAGGCAAGACTCCTCCAATGTCAGAAAGAATTATATTTGTTGCAATGCTTGAAGAAATATGTTTTGAATATTCTTTTAGCAAACTATTTTATAAACACTATTGGCTATTTTGTATCTTTGAAAAACTATCCAAATCATCATAGTTAAGTGTTTCCACATCAGTGTTATCAGCCCAAATGGCACTTCTCCGTCCGAGTGCCGACACTTCATATGTCAGCGTACAAAAGGACATTTATGGATTGAAGGTTTCCTAAAACACTATAGATGGGCATGAAATGAGATGCATTCACTATCCACCAAGCTTGCCATTTTTACCTTTTTACATGTTGATTGTTGTACGTGACTCTTTCCACAGCAACTCGTGTACATACGCGACTATCTCCACAGCATATCGCGTACTGTACACGGTTATTGTCATTGCAACCCACGTACAGGTATGTACACTGGTTTCCCTTATAGAAACTCGTGTGTTATACGCAATTTGACAATATCAATACTTGCGTACGCCTCCATTCAACATTTAAAATAATAAACATGATTAATGGATATTTGTTAAGCCTTAAACATTAACTATCTTAACTGTCTCAACCTCCTCAAACTTCAAAACTACTCAATTTTCCTAATTATAAATAGAGGCCTTGGGGAGGGAATTAATCAATCATACTTGGAGAGCAAAGTTATGCTGGTGGTATATCTTCAGAAGTATTTAGAGCACCAGAATCAGAATCCTTTGGTTGCAGAGGAGTCCTTGTTTCAGGCGTTGGGTTGTACACTTATCTCATTCACTATTGTTAATAAATAGAATCCCTATTCCAAATGTGTGTTGAATATCTTTCATGTATCATGGTTTGATGAATATTTATGATTAATCACTCTATATTTTGTTTATCTAACTTGTTATATATACATGTATAAGATTGTATTTGGAGGATTTTCTCTTTGCATGTGAAGGAGGTGCATCCCTAAAATATTTGGAGAGGAGAAGAGTGGGAGAAGACAAAGCTTGGATCAACCGTCATTAGTCAGGTGAATCCATTACATCTTCCTATTTCCTTTCTGTACTTTAAAGCTGATTGTCTGCAAGTTTTAAGAGTACGTTGCTAACCGCAGACCCTCGGTTATAAGGGTGTTTATTCCTAAACAACAATCAGCCATATAATCAAGGTTAACTTGTCATCAACATCACAAGATGGCCAAGAGTTGGTGATATGGTTCCTTCCAACAATTAGTTTTCTCTAATATCTAAAACCTTATTTAAACTGCCTATTTTTGAAGGATTCGTTGAGATATAAAAGCCTCCAAGGAATGGTTCTAGTGAGATTATTGCGGTTTCAGATTGAGGTTTCCTAGTTTCATCATCTCTCCTATTTCAAAAGGAAGGACATGACTAAGATTTTTGTCTGAAAGAAGAAAATTAGGAAAGTTCTTCAATATGTCCCTGGGAAGAAGGCATACTCACACGTGTCCCATGTAAGGAGGTACATTTCCACAAATGTTGTTGTTATAAATCTCAAGGCAATACGATGCAGAGAGATTATAAATATTTATTGGTATAAAGCTTGTGAATGGGTTGTTATGCAACACATTGTAGTGAGATGCGGTCATGTATAAGGCCAGTGGTAAAATATGACAATATGGGTCAACAACATATTGTTGCATATGATATAAGGAATCCATTTGCTCAATTTATTGAATATTATTCACTATACTCCAAGATGATAAGGGTTTCAAATCTAGAAGGAAATGAATGTGACAAACTTGGAAGCTGAGCACAACTCTTAATCCATGAATCAAATCACTATAGAGGACAATTTGTAATGGAAAAACTCGATATCATACAACATTGAAATGCGTTGTTTAAACTAATTACAACTCCATTCTATAATCAATGGGAACCCTTTGTATTGTCATTGTGTTTCCATTGATTTATTCCAATCATAATAGATTTTAATTTGTAATGAAGAAACTCCATATCATACTAACAAATTCTTAGTGGTTCAGTAGAGCGTCTTGGTTCAAGGATTGCTAGAATAGCTTATGTCAAACCCATTAGCAATGTTTCTATTGTGCAATGTGTTCAAATTAGAGGGAGTGCTCCTGTGCCTATGAAGCAAGATGGTCTCAGACAAATAAGTTTATCCTTTTAAGGAGGGTCAATTCCATCGATACTATTGAAACTCATGCAAGATAACATAAGATACAGCTTCTCCACATAACTAGGTGATATTACATGTGTCCCAACATTAACCTCCAAAAGGATTCTGGGTTCAATGGCTTATTTCCTAGGTTTATCACTTAATGTACTTTAGATGCACATGTTGTGTTTGAGTTGCTTGTGTCACTATTAGTAGGTTGTTTTTTTCCAACCCACATGTCGCGATCTCCATTTTCAAAGTACATGATTATCTAGGTAAATGAGTCTATTGGGATGTTTTAATTGTAAATTAAACTCAATACTATACATCATCAATCCCCTCCAAATTTGGATGAATTATGTGCAAGGTTCTTTGGTAAATAATACCTTCCCTAATCACTTTCTTATACATTTGCTGGAAAATAAATAAAGAATCCCCCAATATTATAGTTTTGTTGATCAAAAGGGCATGCAATAAAATTGGTCCAAACATGTATAGTTTTGCATGGTTGTTTGACGCAATTCCAAGCCCCTAAGGGAATCTAACTATTGTATTTCCAGCAAGATTAATGAGATTCCCTCCCACTCTTGCTACCCTTACGATACCTCTAAAAGAACCAAAAAAATAATAATTTGAAGCGATCATGTGAGTCTAGGTGAGATTTCATTTCTAATTATGAGAGATCCAATTGCCAAGAATAATTAATCTTTGGTTTTAAATACAATTGTTACAATTAAATAATTCCTAAAGAAGAAGTCTTAAACCCATAAATGGTTTTTCAGTACTCATATTTTAAAAAAAAAATCTTTGAATTATAGATATGTTTGTTAAATATATTCAACAACCAAAAAATTTAATTACCTAAATTTTTCTCACATGAACTCTCATTCCAATTGCAATATACAGATTTAGGGTGAATGCAATTTCCACATAAATATTTAGACGAAGTGTCTTATCCTAAATTATTTTCTCACAATAGATAATCTCATTTATTGTCATACTCCATTTTATTTACAGTTTCTTGGGGAAAGCAAGCTATAGAGTTTATTCCCCTCTTTAAAATATTTATAATAATCTAATTAGATTAAGAAAGCATAAAACCAATGGTCATATGCTTTGTTTTATGTTTATGTAATATTAGTGGCTCTCTTTACAGTGCAAATGGTGTGACCATGGCCCTAAATATTCGAAAGGATGCTAAATTTGGTGGCTAACTTGAAATATCCGAGGGAATTTTAAACTGGAAATTTTTTGAGAGGGAACCCAATTTCCCCATTTTCCCATTTGGATTTTCCCTGATCATTTCATATTGTTAACCTCCATTGTTGGTTTCAATTCTCCATTGTGATCAAATCAAAGGTCCATTGAATCTAATCAACAAATCTATTCACAGGAGTGGCGAATGCCACACATAGGGAAAAGTATGGAAAAGTGGAGGATATATGTTCATAGGAGAGGCCGAGGCCACACATAGGGAAAAGTGGAGGAGATCTGTTCAATGTTCACAGGAGATGCCGAGGCCACACATAGGGAAAAATGGAGGAGATCTGTTCACAGGAGGGGTCGAGGCCGAAAAATTTCATCTCTTTGGATGCTTTCATTGCTCAACGTGGTAGTTGAATCTAGTTCTTGATACTTCTATGTCTCTTTACTTACCATAATCTGCTTTGGAAAAACCCCAGGGTGAGTTAAAACCTCCAACCGATCGGTCGAACCCAACCATCCTTACTCAGACGCCAACCAAAGAATGATTGACTTGCCTGATCTGATAGTAAGTCAGCCAACCAAGGAGATGTCTTTCCTTGTGATGTGGATGATTTCTTGCAATATTGGAGTCTTTAATGATTATTTTTGATGGGTAATACCTCCAAGTCATGTATTATAAGAGACTGTCACTATTAAGTGAATTGAACCTGTAGCAGCGTTACCCTATGAAGGGTGTCTCCTGTGTTGACAGCCAGACATTTTGAAGGCCATCTACAACACTTTAATTCATCACTTGGTGAAAAAGTAACTATGGTGGAGATGATATATCTGTAGCAGCATTTATGGGCACACCAAGTCATTTAGTCAGTCATTTCAGTGCTTTATTCCCAGGAATGTGAACTCTCTCATATTTGATATGTTCATATTTGATTTTGCTTAGTGCATTTGATGTCACGAATGAGTTGTTAATGTAAATACTAAAATATCAGTGCATGGTGCCTTTCTCCCAAAACATGATAAGTGACAGTCACTTACAACAATAGTGTGTAAATGTTTGTTAAAATGAAAATATCACATAGTCAGTTAAAATGGTCAAATCTGGTGCAATATAAATACTAAAATATCAGTGCATGGTGTCTTTCTCCCAAAACATGATAAGTGAAAGTCACTTCTAGCCATAGTGTGTAAATGTTTGTTAAATGAAAATATCACATAGTCAGTTAAAATGGTCAAATCTGGTGCAGTATTCTTGGTTGTATCTAGTGCAATATTCACCGCCCTTTTCACTTAACACTTTGTCACATTTAGATTACTTGTTCAGGGGAAAATTAGTACCTTGAAAAGGTGAAATATAAGCTCCAGGTAAGTTGCAGGTGGTGATTGTTTAACTGAAATTTTTGTCAAGTCATTTAAGATTGATAAACGAGCATAACACCTTCCATTATTTTGAGTTTCACTTCCTAAGATAGAGAAGAAAGTCTCATAGTGAAGGGACTCGTCTAATAATCATGTAAGACTAATATCAGCACTAGTTGTAGCACTAGGTGCACTAGTGAAAATAGTAGTCATTGCACCATTAGGATCATCAATTGCTTCCAAATTCGCTTGTGTTGCTGCATTTTCCTCATCAGTTACTTCTTGGATATTATAATTTTTTGTAAACTGTACTTTCTCAGCAAACTCCTTTAAGCTTTCATCAAACATGATCTGGATTTCCCATCATCAATCAATAATAAATTAAAGAAAAAGCACACATCCTGAAATTTGAGAAATTTCTAAGTGTGAGTACTATTAAGGGCTCGGGACTCTAAAATTTGTTGTGTTTTGTATCAGTCCATGATTCACAGAATCGACAGGCACAGGTAGTAATTTAGGTTATTTAATAAAAACATCTAATGTGTATACCCCTATGTCAAAACCATTTTCCATGTCAATGTAGGCCACTACCCTCTTTATTGTCTTACCAAAAGGCATGATAATGAGGAAGAAGACCTAAAATTATGGACTTCACCTTTAAAGAATGGCTTGCAATCACATTGGTAAGGACTGATAAGAAGATCACAACAATCCAACTTGTCAAATGTTAGTTGATAGTGTTAATTAAATAGTTATATGGTAAATTTAATATAAGACTTACTTATAGTTGTCTCTTACTCTTTGTGTCTTGACACATTTAATATTTTATGGTTGTCTCTATGCCTTACTCAATTCGTATTATAAGGTGCTGATGTGCATGCATAATAATCCTTAGTTATTACTATGGGATGAGGGTTTAAAGGGGAGAGGATGTAAAGACAAGTAATTTTATATGTATTTCGGTGGCGCTGAGGACAAATGTTGTGAGAAACCACAATAGATGGAAGGATGGAGGGAGATTACATCACGATCATGCCACCCATCAAATTGAAGACTATTCTTGAGACAACAATTGTGTTTTAAATTTTATTAATAACCATTGTTTCTCCATATTGTGTGCCCAATGACACCTCTCTATAGCAACATTTGCATAAATCGACCTCTGCACAATTTGTGATCCTAGCTACATGTCATTATTTGTATTTGCATTACATCAAGTGTTGTTTATAGTTGTCACGAGTCCATGATATTCATGCAAGAAATGAAGTCTTGTAGAGGAGGAATCATCAAACCGACCGTTTGAATTTCATTTTGATGAAAAAAAGTGGACATTGGTAGCAAGGTTCACATACTTTTGAGCTCATTTCAGGCCTAGTAGTTCTTTTTTGTTATAGTCGTAGTTGTTGACAAATTGTCACACTTTAGATTGCAGCGCCAAGTGACTCGGGAGTTAGAGTCACATCTCGATGGCTAGTGCCTCGTAGTCATCAATGATTACTGGTCATCTTGCACAACTAAGCAGTGAGTGCATGACATGAGTGAGTGAGTGATAGTAATTTATCATATTTACAATATTTTGAATGACTAGTTGAACTTTATAGCATAGGAATTTCAACATCTTGAGAAATTATATGGATGAATAATTTCAAATGTTGCCCTTCTTTTGAAATGTTGATATAAATTATTCCCTCCTTAATTGGAAGAGTAAAATTCAGTTTTTAAAATTTTTTTGAAGGAAAATTTTAACATTACACTTCTTGGAAGGGATAAGGGCTGGAAAGGGTTCAATTTTGAACGCTGGATATAACTAAATGATTTTTTTTCAATTATAATCTTAAATTTAATAACAAATATAAACATAATAAAAAACAAAACAAAATATATAAAAATAAATAAAACATAACATAAAAAAAACATCTCCACCGTTTTGAAGCCTCTCTGCCCTCCTTGAACCTATAGAGCATCCGATAGTGTGCCATTTGAACCCCTCCTTGACTTCTATAGAGAATTTGGTAGTGCATAGCATTCAATAGCAGAGAGTGTTGTTATCATCATTGGAATTGCCGCACATTCCTGTGCACAAGGTTCATTTCTACCCAACATAGGATGAACAGAGGAGACCAACATATCATTGGTCGACATTCAATTTGTCATCCGAACATAGGAGACCAATGGCGATGTCTTCGATATGTGGTTTTTGTAACTTAATCATTTTGCTTCCACCACTTAGCCTTGATTTTTGTTGCCAAGGGTTTCAATCACCATAACTCATAAAAAATGGAGGTTGCATTCCTAACAAATGGTTAAATTTGAATTATTTTTGTTTAGTTCGTATATGTAGGGCGAGGTCCTTGGATTCAAACTGTTTTTTCATGCTCTGTCTTGCTTCTCTTTTTTGACTTTATCGTTAGGGGAAAAAAATGAGATAGGGGGATATACTTCCATGCCCCACCTGAGAGAGTGACATATTTCTAATCTGACCAATAAAGATCTTGGCCATGGGCAGAGTGGATCTTGCCATTGGAGGATTTCCAGTTCGATCAAGTTTCAATTCCCTTGGAGACCAATTGGATTCCAAAAAAATGAGCACTCATAGCTCCAATTTCAATGCCTCCAATGGTGAACGAGGCAGAGGATGGGGAAGGAGAGGCAGTCGCGGTTGTGGTCGTGGAGGTACAACAAATAATAAAATGAGGTGCACTATAGACGAGGATCTGGATTCCAAGCTAGGGTTTGATATTTTCACCGAGGGTAAAACCCGCTTAGGATGGCTCCTCACCATGTCATCTGTAAGTTACCTCGCTTCTACCACTTTTTCTCAAATATCAACACCGTTGTATTCAATTATATTGCACAAGTGGTCACGTTCATGTGCCTATAATCTGAAGTTGTGTCTGAACTCTTTGCATTTTTAGTTTGAGCTTGTTGGTCATTCTGACAACTCTAATAACTATGGCTACTATTTATCCCTCCCCACCATTATATTTCAAGCATTTGAATACCATTTTTTAAGTTCTTGAGTTTTGCAATAGATAAAACAGGCTGTCCTGAAATCCTCCTTACCATTGCATTTTGAAAAGGGGGCAGATGACAAATCTTAGTTAATATTGTCTTTTTCTGAGAGGTTAAGGGTTTATTTGTTCATTTTCCACCTAAAACAAAATGGCATCCACAAAATATTATTCCTGTAAGTGAAATGAGAGTGTTGTTACATTTGCACTTACCGGGGTTTGATTGCTCAAAAAAGCGGCTAGCGTGCTCTTGCAACGGGGCCGTGGTTCTACCATCATGGTTGTTATGTCAGGCCAAGTGGTCACATGCCTCACATGTGCCTCACAGGTGAAACTGTGTTCTACCTCTTGATAAGTGATAACTCGTGCAAGGAGGCCGTGGTTGCACTAGTCACATGCCTTACAAGTGAAACTATGTTCTACCTCTTGATAAGTGATAAGCTGTGGATACTGACTTCAATGTAATAAGGAAGCATGTTCGTTACTAAACCAAAATGCCAAATTTATCAAGACTACAAATCCCTTTTTACCATGTATTTTCAACGCACTCTTATCATGCATTTTCAACATGCCCTGCAAAAACTAGTATTTTCAACATACACTTATCATGCATCTTCAACATCCCCTACAAAAACTGTTTGAGTATTCTCCATCTGGATTAATTTGCAATTGGTTGGACTTTATGCAAGAAATTCTTCTGTTGACATTGCCAAACATTCTCATTTTCAACCATTAACCCAATTTCATAGTGGCTATATGAAAGCAATACTGTATATTCTCTTGCTTAACTGAATTCCATAGTCACTATATGAAATAAATATTGTATATTCTGTTGTTATTGTTTGTAATTAAAAATATTTATATATCTGCAATGCTTCCTTTTGACTAGTCACATAAGGCAACAAGCTATTCTATTTCTCAATTTCATTCTTACCTTTTCTGTAGACATCATTTGAGGGCCAAGACGACAACGAAACATTCAGCTCTGTTGATCTCTACTTTGTATCTCAGGTGAATTGCGAGATATTTTTATTTCAAAGTAATTGATATTCATGTCTGATTTAGTTGCAGTATTGTAATACATTTCTATACTATTGACATTGTTTGGATTCACACTGTGATTTGGTTGTGCTCTTTTGGGTGGCACGATGGATCTTCATTCAAATATAAGTACAAGTTTGCTTCATATTTCTACGTTTGCCACAAAGGTCAGTAATATATGATCAACATGGGCATGATTTGCCAGTGTTCAGTCAGTAGACTCAATGTGATGACAACCATGCTTAGAAATTTAGAACTATTGAAGGCAAGTTTAGAACTAAGTATTTCTTGCAACATGAATCTAAACATGTTTCTTGTTTTGGATATCCTTAAACATCTAACTTATTCTTTTTTTGATAATCACTATCCTAATTTTTGTTATTAGTCACAATTGTCTACAATCATATAAAGGTCAGGCCACCTGATATTGAAAATTGGTTTAACACTTAAGTCTTTGTATAAAATACCTTTCCTGTACTATTTCCATTTTAAGGAAGGCATTTTCACACACGTTGATTTACAGGATAAGATGCACTTGGATGTAGAGGCATAGTTACACCAATGCTATGAGGGTCACATTGCTGACATAGAAATTGTGGATAAAGAAGATCTTGATTTGGTGGGTATTCATGGTGTTTATTCCCATATTCTCTTACTCTAGTATTTATTGCCGGTGAAGTATGCTTTGAAGTATGACATGGATGTTTCTACTGTTACATTACAGACTTTTGCATGCCTTCTCATTTCATACATACTACCTTCACAGTTTTATGCTTAATACATGACTATCACATTCTATAAACTTGCTTTGTATTTGGGATATGATCACACTTTTAGTTCATCATTTAAATAGAAAAATTTATGGTATGCCTATGCTGATATTAAGCAGATTACTAAATGAGTTTTCTATTTGATATTGAGCGGATTACTAAATGAGTTTTCTATTTATTATATAGTATGGGTAGACAATTCTTTTAAACATAAGTTGTTATGAAAAAATTTTGCTTACATAATTTATGTTAGATCATTGTATTTTAAATTCCTTGATTAGATTAAGCAATTGAGTGTCATTTAATGTTGCTTGAGGATTTTAAAGAACTCGGTTACTTGAATTGAATTAGTAAATGATAGATGTTATATAACATGTTTATATAAATGGTTTGGCATGATAGCATCGGAGATAGATTGTTTGAATACTTGGTCAATTGTAGCAGGATGCATTTAGTTTCGCAACAAACTCATGTCTTCATTTTAGTCACAATAGCTTTAGACTCAAATGGTCCATGGAAATAAGGCTTACAGGTGAGGATTTGTTTGATGTTTCTATTTGGTGATCCATTTTATGGATTGAATTCTATTTTTTCCATGACTATTATAATAGTATCGCTCAACTATTTTGTTCAATAGGGGTTTGGTTAACTATTTGGTCCATTCATCCATATGTAAAATGGATCAACCCTCCTTTCATCACTCACATCAGATTGGCTTAACAGTGTCAAACCTTGCTTTCTCCTTACCAGGGAGAGTAGTATGGAGATTTTCATGTGCTTAGGGGTCTTTATACTTGAGTTTCCTTATTTATAGGCTATATCATACGCCATCTTAGTGAAGGGGGAGAGCATGCCTCCTTAAAAAATATTTCATGTGCATAAAAAATTGCAATTGCAAGGACATATTTTCCCTATATTGTCAAACAAGGTTGAGATGAAGGGAATGGTTTTCCTTTTCTATGGAATTCTAGGAGGAGTTTGTGTTTTTTAAGAAAGGTTTGAATGGGAAATAGAAGAATATCCTCTAGTAGCACCACCAACAGCAGTAGCAGAAGAATAATTTCCTTTAACGACACATTTGTTTATCCATCACTCTCTTCATTCATGTAGTGTTAACTTAGTGCTTCTACATGTAGACACATTTTAACGAGCTAGCTCAAAAATTCCTCCTTGAATTTTGAATAGATCGCTTGCTAGTTGGCATCATACAAATTGCACCTCCCTTTTTTATACCAATACTTGAGTAAACTATAAATTTCCAGAGCGGTGTTTTGGGATATTTTTGGGTGCTATTTTTTTTTTTTGAGAAATATCTCTTATAGAATTTCTTTGGCTAAGCTACTATGCTATGACAAGCGAATCTATGCCATCAAAGTCACTTGGGACTTGCACCTGGCTTCATCTCCACCAATTGGTTGGGGGGGTGTTGAGCCTGGGTCTCCACATTAATACAAGCCCAATCATCTCTCTACTTGTTGTTTGAAATTGCAGGGGAAGTAGGATGGATTTATCATGTACACCTGGACTTTACCATGTACACTATACTAGTTCAGTATTGGTTGGTTAATAATACATTGCAAACCTGATACTTTAATGATAAGCTAGGGGTTTATAGAAACATGCAATTTCAATCCAGTCATGCATAGTGGCATACTGTTATATTTTCAAGATGGTTTTGAACAAATAATGGCTTGTCTCTACATCATAAGTCCACATTCAATGTTTTCAAGATGCTTTTGAACAAAGAATGGCTTGTCTCTACATCATAAGTCCACATTCAACATCCTTTGGAGTAAGAGTTTTTATATACCCAAAAACTAACATTCATTCTTTACTTGTTTATGGATTTTTCAATCCTACAGATGCAAGATGTGGACAATCATACACTGTTAACGTGGACTTTTCAAAGGTTACGTGGGAAAATAGGGAAGATCTTCTTCAATGAGTTGAAGTTTGTGTGTGTGATTTTGATATAGAGAAAACCAAGCTTCCTTTGAAGTTCCCTGATGCCGAATATGACATGATAATGATGATTTCACACATGGTGGATGGTCAAGGCTATCTTATTATAAATCGAGAGGTAAAAACACTTGTCATTGTTTTATTCCCATTGGTCAGCCTATCCTTTGTTTTGCGATTTCTTTCATCTATGCTAAGCTGGTCAGGGAGGAAAAGTGGTGTGAATCTGAAGTTTGAAGAGAGAATTATATTGTTCTATTAAATGGAGAAATAGGCAACACCTTGGGAAAAATCAAAAGTATTAATTGATTTATTGTATGGAAACTAGCAGTCATGGAAAAACTGAATTATGTGATTAGGATGGAAATTTATATAAGTTCATGCACAAAAGGTGAAATTGCAAGGGAAGGAGGCTGGCTTTTACAACAGGAAATCCTAGGTTTCATTTGAAAATGTTCTGAAGCTTCTTGCTCATTTTGAAGCATATTAAAAATATCTTTCTAAGCTTTGGAAATGATTTTTTGGTAATGAATCTCATTTTAGCTGCACCAAGTGATAAATATCAAGGATTAGGTGATAATGTCTCTTCCAGTTGGACTATACTGCAATTGTCGATACATTGACTGTCTCATGTAATCTTTTGGAAACTTCTACATGTTTTAGATGATACTTTGATTTTTGTTATGTAAGTTGCTTAGTGGCCTCATGAATGTAAAAGTTTATATAGCTCTGTGAATCATTCTATTCTTTCCTTTTAATTTTGTTTTATAGAGGTTGTAGATTGTACTATTCTTAATTTCAACTTAGTGAAATCCATGATTAACCTGTCTAGATTCACTGATAGTTTGTATTGACACTTTTTCTCATAAAGTCCCCTCTATAACTTTTTTATAGTAAGTTTTTTATTTAGGTTAGAATATGGTCTGGATTTTGGTGGCAAAGGTTGTAAATTGTAATTATGTAAAATTGATTCCTCCAAAATAAATGGGTTCCTTTACTGATACACCAGGACGTAAATGATTAAACATGTGATCTATATCCTTCTTTGGTGTATTTTTATTGTTTACAAATTGCCACTAAACCCAGTCCATTTTTGTCTGTGAATGACATATTTTTATTGCTTGTAGATTGATGTTGCATTGATTGTTATGAACATCGTTGCTCTTCTTTATTTTTCCAATTCCTTTTCGTTTGTTTCCTGAATGTGTCGGGGGGG
>LPNX011151981.1:230095-247890 GCA_001517045.1 Pseudotsuga menziesii
GTGCCAAATGAGGTATATCTGGCATTTACTGTTTACCCTAAGACTATAATTTTGAAAACAAGTATTGATCCCCTAGAAGTTTGTTATGTTTTCCAGATAGAGCTTCTTAAGCGGTAGTTCAATCACATGCAAGAATTGAAGCCTGGGATTTATGTGACGTATAATGGAGATTTCTTTGAGTGAACTTTCGTTGAGAAATAGGCTAAGCATCATGGAATGAAAATGAGTGATGTATGTTAATTTTCTTATCTAACATACTGACATCTTATGCTTGCTTATTGTTGTTGAAATTTCGCTCAATTCTATGTTTAATTGGAAAAGGAGTTTATTATTCAGTGTATTACAATGAATGTATTGATCCACAGAGTGGACATCTCAAGGCCCCAATATATACTGTATTCTTGAAGCCTTTAGAATTTTTTCTCTACCTCTTAAAATTCCTGCATTGTTTTGCAACCAAGGATAGGTTGTTGACCATCATTATAAATTTTGACCCCTCTATTCTCTAGCCACTTCATTTAGCAAGAACAGTCTGTGCTTACCTTGGTTGTTTGGAATTTGCAAGAAGAGAGAAACAACTAGTTTTACATGGCATTTAGGTTAGAAGTCAATTTAGGCCATTTCTAAGTGGGTAAGTTGGAACATGTGGGCATGGGATTACGTGACCTTTGTAAATGTGGTTCACACTACCTGAGTTACTTGGATAAGTGTGTAGGTAGAAGTTGTGTTGTAATCACCTACCCTTAGCACATGTAAGGTCTCTAGTTAAGGAACATTCTCTTGGAGTGTTCATGGATTGGTTAGATTGGACTTTGTCTTGTTAAGTGGTCCACTTGTAGACCTAGTACAGTGTTTTCTTGTAATTACTCTCTTCTTTATTCCATACATAGAAAGGAGGGTGCTTCTCTTGAGGATATTAGGTTTTCTATTTTGCGAAAAGTAAAGTTAAGAGTAAATTAGTTGTGATAACTATATTTGAAAGCAATAAACCAATAAAGGATAACAATTATTGTGATAACTAGAGTGGAATGATAGTGATAACTAGAGTTAAACCAATAAAAAAAGGGAAAGAGTTAAAGCATAACTCTATGAGGCATCATATTTTCACAATAATTGTTGACTTAAAAATGTTTTTTTTCAAGAAAAATATCCAAGAATCTCTCACAATAATTTCCCTGAAATGTATATCAGTTGAGATTGATACTAAAGTAGTAGAGAGAGGGTTGATTGGAGGCATGTGCAGTCAACCTTTCTCTTAATGACTCTTTTAGGCAGGCCTTGAATTATATAGTAAATCCTCTTACATTTAAGGTTAAAGGACAATTATTGGTTAAAGCATTCTTGTAAATGTATATTATTTTTGTGATATTTTGTGTTATGTAACTTTCCCTTGGGACATCTTCTGAATAGACTAGCAAAGAAAGAGCTTTGTTTTGATATAGTTTTAAATCGAGTTCAAAGCAAAATTTTGTGGAAGATGAGCATGCCAGATGAAGATGCTCAAGTAAGTATTAGACTCTCAAGTTGTCTAATTTAGAATTTGTTTATATAGGATCTTTTATATTTGTAGTTTTCTCATCAATTTTGTGTAGTTACATCAATTCACTCTCAATTTGTCTCAATTTGTAGTGGTGTTATTTATGATTTTGCAGTGGGTTTATTATCCTTCATTCTTCGCGAACATAGTTAATTACATCTATGTATTTTCAACAAATTTATAGGTTTGAAGTAGATCTATTAAATAAATTTTCCATGAGTTTGCCTCCAGAGCAATCCCGTCCAAAGGAAATTTCAGCCAGTAGAGATGAGTTTGGATGGGGAGCCTATTGGAAAAAACCTCCAAGGCCTCCTAGCAGAGCAGCGACGAATGCCTTAAGAGAAAGGGATATCAAGGTAGTCTTGCCATTACCATGTATAAGCTTATCCATATCTACTAGCTTTGATAAACTAATACACTGATACTGTTTTGCAACAATAGGAACAACAACATCCTTCAGTGCATTGTGATGAAATGGTAATATCATCTCAGATTATTTCCCTTGGACAGAGTCATAGACCCACATTGAATGGAATTATTCCCTAAATGTGCACCTATTGAACTCTTAACACTCTGAATTATCCGTAACCCACTATACCCAACTCTTCCAAACAATTTTTTGGAAAAAGGAACCTCTGGTTCATTGACTTGAATGCCACTTTCCAAATCAAATCTATTGTCTGCTCCATAATTGTTGCTTTCTACTTTGTAAACAGACACATCTACATTTGAATACACAATTGGTGTGTTTTTCTATGTAGATGCATTGGAATACAGAGACATAATTTGTGCTATTTTCTTATGTGGCTTGAAGTTTTGCAACTCATCCATTTCATTAGAGCAACGAAACTAAAAGACACACTACATTTCTAAATCTAAAGAAAAAGAGCCACCAAATGTAGCCATAAGTAAAGGACCCACCAATCACAACTACGCCACCACCACCATCAGTCCTGCCCTGATAGCCATTGTTGTAGTTCTAGGCAACACTTTACTGGTGGTAAGTTACTACAATATTTTTGCCAAGTATTGTAAAGCTTCTTGAGAGACATTTTTTTAGGAGGAGACAATATTGTAAGTATATAAAATCTCCCTTTTCTATCATAAAAAAGAAATTTCGATGAAAGAAATAATCCCTTTTCTATCATAAAAAAACAAGACATCCATGAAAGAAATAATAATAAGCATTCTCCTCTTAGAGATTGGAAAGTGTTGGTGCATAATTTCATATTCAATAAATGACAGAAACAATTGAATTTATAGATAAGAACAAATATCATCCTTTTGAACTGAGTTAAAGACAATGATATAGGAAGCTTGTGTGACAATCACTCAAGAGTCAAAACAAAAAAGGATTGGCCTCCATTTAGAAAGATATTATGATTTCTTAAGAAAAAGGGCATTTTCCTATATTAGTGTCAATTCAGTTTTATATAGCACATAAATATATCCAATCTTAGCAAAAGGATAAAGAAATTGTCAAGACTAATATAATAATATTTAAAGTATCAGATGAAATACTATGCTCAAATAATCTTGTAAAATGTAAGGTCTATTTGAACAAAAATGCATTCTCCCTGTGAATATCAATTCTTAAGGCATGTGCATGTAGCTACTAATTTCTAAAGCATACAGATTTGAATTTTAGTTTAGTCTAAGACTCTAAGTTGTAGTCCACTATTTCTTTCTAGTTGATTTGGTTGGCATAGATTTGGGGTACAAATAAATATTTGAGACCTATAATGACTGATAGTCACTCAATCTACAAGTTATGTCTTACATAAATCTAACCTAAGAGCTAGTCTCTACTTTTCTAGGCAATTCTTGAGCTGAGACTTTGGAAAATATTCCATGCAACCCTTTTTCTGCAATCATTTTTCCACTTTAATGCACACTCAAATATAGAACTGCAATAAGAAGTTCCCATAGATTTCATGTATGTATCCCATTCGGCCATTTCCATGCAATTATAAAGGAATTAAAATTGAAATAATGAATATTTTACTCTAGCCAATTACCGATTCCTAGTTGATATGGAGTTTGGACTAATATACAAGTTTATGCTTATTTAGTGGAAGGATTCCAAGACCTAGAAGACTGGTATATAATTAATCAATAATATGGCCTAGATGAAACTGTGATCAGATCCATTCCTCCGTGTAGACTCAGAACGATTTATGTAGTGCAGAGTTCTGAAATCTTGCTTTTTAATTATGGGTTTCAAAATATTTTATATTTGGATTTATTTGGGAGAATGGAATCTTTCACTCTCGAATGGTTTAGTTGTCGCAATAGATTTTGGTTTACCAAACATAATGGTGGATTAAAACAAAACATATAGTTTAAATGGTCATCACTTAAACTTGAAATAAAACGAACACTTAAATAACTATGAAGGAAATTGAATGAATGGTACCACCCAATAAAACCCTTGGCTAACTCTTTCTAGGGCTGATCCTTCATCCATCAACACAACTCATAAGGATAGTTTTGGAAGGGTGGGTCTTCAATTATCTTAGCCAATAAGATCCTAATCAACACTTTAAAGTCTTTTCTAAATAAAATTTCATTTTCAACTATGGTCTAAAAAGGCTTTCTTTGGTCTAGTGTTGAGCTATGCTCTAAAAAGGCTTTCTTTGGTCCAGTGGTGATAATGAAAGGGTTGAGAGTTTGATAAAGAATTGATTGATCGAATTGATGAGAGAGATTCATTAAGAATTTTTTTAAGCACTCACTTGTGGATTTGGTTGTCATCTTTGATATGCATGTTAGTATAAAGATATTGGTGTTCGATGCACATTACAGTGGAAAATATTTTACACAAATTAAACTTTGGAAGTAATGTTGTGGTATAAACACACTAGTATTCTTAGAGACTAGGTTTATTATCAGAGCAGAACTGTTGTATTGTAATTTTTTTAAGGTAAAAAATATAGACATAGCATGATACAGTAGAATATGTGATTGTAATAAACTATGCACCTTAGCTTATAAAGCAGAGCAGTTTGCATTAGGCTTATTGTATAATTTTTGTAAGGCACTAGTATTCAAATGCAACTACTAATAGGCTTCTGTTCGAAAAATTGAAAAATATTCCAAAAAAAATGGAATGAGTTGTTTTGTGGATGGATTTATTGCAGAAGATGGTGTAAGTTTGTCAGAGTTGTTTAAAGTAGAAAGAGATTTCGAAAGATTATTATGGCCTGTAGTTTGAGTTGCATTTTAGTCATTGCAACTCATTTCTATGGATGGGTTATGTTGGTTTTTTGGATTTATATCTAAAACAAGTCTATATTGAAAATGAAAATGGATACAAGTTCTACCAATATAAGGGATGAGCTATTTGGGGTTGTTTGCAGATTACAACAATGGATGAAGCAAAGCAGTCCTACCCTCTGTTTGGCCTAGGAGCCAATGTAGTCTTGATTTTTTGGGGGAGAACTGTTAAGTATTTCTCCCATATGCGTAAGAATCTTGGGCTTGGTATGGATGGTTGGGCAGTCTCCTTGAAGGGAATGATGCACATTTTGGTGCTGCTAGGGCTTACATTATGTGGAATCTACTGGTGGGTAAATAAATTTGTAGTGGATTATCCTACAATTCCCAAGGGAGAAACTCGTAAGAAGAAGGTATATCTATATTCTATTTTCTTGCAGTTTTTCAAATGTGTTATGTTAAGAACATAAGTTATTTTACGTTCTTTAACTCAACCTATCATACTTTTTTACAAGAGAAACCAAAGATGGGAATAATGGAGAGTTTTAAGTTCCTATTGACTACAAGATATGTGAGAGATCTTTCCACTTTGGTGGTTGCATACAGTATTAGCATCAACCTTGTTGAAGTCACCTAGAACTCCAAACTGAAGGAACAGGTAATATATGTCAGATCTTAGGTTCTTTGGAAACATAATTCCTGTTCATAAATGGTACATAATATGCATAATAATATGTGTTCATAGAAAATTGATTGTTTGACAGAGCATTAGGCAGTCACTGTACAACACTTGGTCTTAATTTTTAAACCTCTGTTGCTATCCACACATTTTCAGAACAACATTTTCTATCAATCCAAGTACAATTCCAAATTCTTAAATACTAACCAACTACAGTTTGGTTGCATTTTGTTCCTATATTAAAAGTACAATAATTTGTCATTTAACTCAATGACAATTGCCATAAGTTGAGCCGATGGTTCACTGCATAGTAGCATTGTAATTAGGTGGGCATGTTACTTACTGAAGTTTCTACTTTGTGGGCTTGCAACTAAGCCGATTTACCAGGGGTGTCAAGAGTTTTGGCAGGAAGGGGATTTGTCTTTGATCCCAAAGGAAAACAAGTCATTGAGTTTGCATGGGGAATTGACATCAATTCTAATAATATGGAAGAAGCATTAGCTTTACTCCAAGGCCTATCATTATTGTGAGAGTAGAGCATTCGCAAAGCTACAATATTATGGGACTCCAAAATTCTTATTAGGTCTCTCTATCTCAAATTTCAATCGCCTTCCAAGGAGAATAGCCCCTATGTTATCTAGTTCAAAAAATTCTTCGAAAAACACACAGGGTTTTGAATGGATTGAGTATCACCATGTTATTTATGGATTCGAACTTTAGAGTTCATAATTGAAGGCCATATATAATTTAATGTGTCTATGATTGTAGAGAATGATAGGGTTGTAGCATAGAGTAATATTGAAAGTACTTCAACTTTGTCCCATTTGGACTCTATGTACTGAACACTTTGAAGTGGGCGACCAATAAATCATTTGAGTAGCTGGGTTGATGATAGTTAGCAACTTAGAGGAATGAGTGGCACTACAATAGAATTAGGAATTGAGGATAATTTTGTTTCTTAGTTATAGAGGGCTCAACCAGTTGATGACACTCAATCAGATTAATCCTAGGACACCACTAGATCATAGGAAAAAGGTGATGATACTACGTCACAAGCTGTAGATGTTGGTACTGTAATGATAGAAACTTTACAATCATAGGAAAATGATATACAAAGAACCAAGGAATGTAATCAATCCCATGTTGAGGATAATACAATCTATCATCCTTTGTCGACCATTAGATACTCAAAGTTTTGTATTGATCCTTTTTACCATTATAGAGGACTCTGTAAGTTAGGTTCCCAAATTCTTAAAGTGTTCTAGCTCAATGGAAGAGCGCCTGCCTTACAAGCAGTAGGTTGGTGGTTCGATTCCTCCATGCCCTAATGATATTATAATATCAGTTAAAAACAACTAAATTAGTAAGAAAAAAATAAGAGATAGGTGACCAAACAAAATGACCAAAACTCAAATATAAAATTACTAAAAATGACTAAATTAGTCACCAAATCATGAGAGACGTGAAACTAGGCATTAAAAAGGATGCAACACATGGCACTAATGATGAAGCCAAACATGGCATTGATATGGTAGCAAAATAAGACGTTACTTTCGATGCAAAACATGGTGCTACATAGGAAGCAAAATATGGTGCTTATTTGGCGTCATTTTGGTATCAAAACATGATGTAAAAAAGGAAGCAAAAATTGGTGCAAATTTGGAAGCAAAAATTGGCAGATATTTGGAAGTAAAACATGGTGCAAAATGGGATGCTAAAGTGGTAGAAAAAATGGACGCAATATTGGATTTTAATTTCGATGCTAACATAGTGCTATTAAGGATGAAAATATGGTGCTAACAGAGGTGTCATTTAAGAAGCAAAACCAGACACTCGCTAGGAAGCAAAATATGACGTTATTTAGGAAGCAAACCTCAACGTTGTTTAGGAAGCAAAGTTGGACGCTATTATGGAAGAAAAACTTGACGCTGTTTAGGAAGCAAAGTTGGACGCTATTCTGGAAGCAAAAAAAGACGTTTTTTGAGACGCTTTAAGTTTTGTCCATGACGCGTCCCATTTAGCGACTAGTTTGACCACTCAATGTAAAAAAATTTACACTAAAAAGGGACGCTAATTCCAGGATTTGTTGTAGTGACTCTAACAGAGCTTCGCAGCTTTCTGGGCCTTGCTAATTTCTACTGCAGGTTCATGTTGGGATTCTCTCATATCACTTGGCTCTTGAGTCAATTCACCAAGGGAGGAGCGAAGAAAAATTCTTTTGGTCGAAAACTCAATAGAAGGCATTTGCAGAATTGAAACATCGCCTCTGTTGTGCCTCAGTGCTCACATTACCATACTTGCAACAACCATTTGAGATTGACACAGATCAGCACATTCGCCAACATGTTTATGACATATTGGAGAGATCCAATTCTAAGTACAAGCAGTGACATGATCAGCATCGGGTGCAACACAACTTCCAGGTGGGTGACAAAGTGTGGCTACATTTGCAGAAGGAGCACCTCACTGGACCCTGCTACAAGATTCGCCTGCTCCGATATGGGCCATACACCATCACCAAGGCTGTCGGGGACAATGCCTTCAAGCTCAGTATTCCACCATTCCTTGGTCTGTACCCAGTGTTCAATGTGGACTGCCTTCGGCCCTACTTTCCACCTCTACTAGACACATCAGTGCTGCAAGAACAACTCACACCAATAGAATTAAACCCTGACTACATGGAACAAACCACAACAGATTGTATTATGGACACACAGATCAAGAACACCCTCCAGCAGAAGATCCATCTATATCGAGTTGTCAAAGCGACCCAACTCCTTCACCAGGGACCAAGTTCAACAGAAGTTTCCTCATCTCATGGAGGAACTCAACGCAATGGTGACCATTGCTTCCTAAGGGGGGAGGAATGATCCAGGAGGATATTGGTGACCACACACCTATTCCACTTGGACCCCCACCATTTTTTCTTTTAGTTTTCTAGTTTCCTTAATTGTAGCACAATTTACTATTTTTTGGCAGTTTTCGGGTCCTAAACTTCTGGATCCGTTTTGAGGCTCGAAATGACATTTTATCGGCATCGAATCGTTGGGAAAATATGATTCCATTTTGCACTCAATATTTTCTATTTTTGGATGTAGTCCTTAAATAGATCTTTCTAATTATGTATCATGCGCATCAAACAGAGGTAGTATGCTAAAGTTACGACCCCAGGAAATTGATGTACCAAGTTACCCAATGAGGCCCACATTCCGGCGTTTCACCTCCTAGGGTTAGGTTTTTGGATGTGTAGGGTTTCCATTCTTTCTCAATAATATATAGGCCTTCAAGCCTCATTGTAATAGATATTTTAGAGGCATGTAGCCGCCACATCTCTTCTCAGAGATAAGCTAGTAGCACTCTAGCTAGTTTATCTACATTCTGTATGTAAACAAGTTTCAGTTATTGATTAATGAAATGAAGTCTTATTTCCACTGCATATTTCTTTCTATGGTTATTTTTGTATTTTGTTGTGTTCCAGCATAAATCCATATCAGAAGGGGTCCAAATCATATGATTCCCAACGAAATCAAGTTCAGTATTCCATAGAGCATCTAGGTGAATCAAAGATGGTTGAAAATGTAGGGTCAAAGAATCCAAATAATATTAAGTGTTGTAATTGTGGTGGTGACCACTATTTAAAAAGATGTACAAAGAAAGAAAACAAAGGGGGGAGCATTTTTAAAGTACAAGATTCCATTACAGTTGAAGATGTAGCCAAAAGCATGCCTCATATTTATGTAGTTGTTAACACACAAAAAAATTTCACTTAGACCTCTATGGTCCAAACCATAATTATACATCATATTTCCACCATTATGTCATCCATTTTAACCTTCACAACTAAAATTCCACCAAATATGGTCGAAAACACTATTATTCATTTCCCCATAAATGAAGGGAAGTTGAGCATTTATTGTGACTTATCCCGACTCTCTCCAAAAAGGACCAAAAAAACCTAAAATGAGAATGGGTCAAAACCATGGACAAATACAATGCACAATAAAATACCATGGGTCAAGAAACTTGGATCATCCTATAAATACATTGTGAAGGTATCCCCACAAACATTACATTTACTTAATTATATAACTTTTTGATCATACCCCTTGATTGGAAACCCTTTTGAACTTTCTCCATTGTTCCCATATTTCTTCCATATCCTTCCCACAGTGCATGTTGAGCTTGCTCCATACCCATTTTGACAACCATTAGTGGAGACAACTAAAGAACCAGACCGTGGAGATGGTGGACCATTTCCTCGGACGACTACAGTGGCCCACATTACATAAAGGTATGATTGTCCTTGTTTTTATTAGTTAGTGAAATATATATATATATATATATATATATATATATATATATATATATATATATCGTTATTGTTTTTATAATTTATTATTTGAAGTTGAAGTTGAGAGATCCTTCACACCATGAACTCTACCCTATGATCTGGTTTATCTAGGGTAGGTGCTTTGGAATGTGGTATGGGAGATATCCCCACTATAGTTTTGGTGACTCCACTCAGTTAATCCATTCAGCTGTGTGTTTGTGCAGACCTGTTCCTATTGGTTTGTTCTCTGTGGTTATATTCATCCATCACATATATGACCCCCTCATGAAAGATCTGAACCATTCTTGCCTCAGTTCCTTCCCCCCATCCCAAGTTGGTAATCTTTTCTTCAAATATTATCAATTACTGTTGGACCGCACTTATCTAGTGGAAAGTTGTGACCATGTTGCACCTTTTTTCTCTATAAGCACGACCTAGGTCATGCCTTCTGCCTCGATAAGGGCGACCTAGACCAGAACTCCAGATCACACTTGTCCCAGCTCCCAGAGTCACCCTGGTTGCTACTGTGACCCAATTTTGTTTGACCTGTCATGTAGAAACCTCTATTTTATGTGAAATGAGTCTGTCCACTGGTTTTCTATGTCGATCATGATTGTTTGATAGTTTCATGCAACCCCAATTGCACATGTTTCGTCGACATGTTTGACCTGCAGTTTTTCAGTCCTTTTTGGTGTTTGAGACCCTTTTCTAGACCTCGTGTTTGTATTCTACCCATTCTCGACCTATTTTTATCCATATATGATCCTTTATAACCCCCAAGTTTTCTTTGTGGTCCTATTCACCTTCTATGTGATCCCCCTTAGTTGATCTTGGTAGTTGAGACCCTTGTGTGTTTCCTACAACTCGGTCATTCCTTATGCGCTCATTTACTTGTGTACATCTTATTTTCTGGAAGAAATAGTAATTTTTCATGATATTTAATGTCATTTAATGTTATTTATCTATATTTGTGTCTCGATCGTGAGATCATTGGGGTTTATACACATCAATTGTGCACACATCTCATACCCAAAATTTAAATGTTTGGTTCATGACCCCAAGCTAGCCAAAAAATTAACTTAACTCAACAAACCGGTAACCTCATTCGAGGACTAAAACAATATTGTAGTTAAGTTAGGACATTCATGATAGGAATCCAAGTAACACCCCTTTATCACTTACATTTGAGACATAATTTTTGTCCATTAGGGTACCAAAATCCTCTTGTACTTATTGACAAGGTTGACACAACTAGTCTGTCGGAGGGCCCCCTACTCTGCAGGAGTAAGCCACAACGAAGGGGTTCCGAAAGTTAGGGTGGAATACTGCACTCCATTATGCATTGAAGGCTAACCCTTCATAGTCCTCCTCTTCCACTCTAGGGTATATCGAGTGTCGAGGACCAAAGGGCTAAAGTGCCAGGAAACCACTCTAGACATTTCATGAACGAGGTATCCTAGTTTCCATTCTTTCTGAGGATCTTGTGCCTAAGGTCCCTTTCGGTAGTGGGAATTTCTTAGCCTATTTTATTCCATTTCATATTGTTTGACTAGGATTTCACCACCCTACAGAGGATACGATTTGTGAGGGGATTCCATCTTGTAGCTAGGAGTTTGCTAGCACTTATACCCCTTAGGTTAGTGCATCATTTTTTTTATAGGTAGTGCTACTTGTTGGCTTTCTCGACACTTTGTTGTAGACTCGCCTGTTTTAACACATTGTTCCAATTTGGTTTTAGAGCTTTCTTTTTTGCCTATGAGCCACCATTTTTTACACTCTCCTTCTGCACAATCGATTGTAGTTGGGTTTTTTATCCTTCGTTTGACACTTTTGCACCTATATTCATTACCCAACACACCATCACATCATTGTTTCTATACCATTATATTAGCATAGACTTAGGGGTAACACCCCTAAGTTCAGTTCCTTGAACCTTCACTATTGGATCCATATTTGACATCATTCATGATCTTCAGATCCATACACTTCTTCTGAGTCTTATTCAAATTCCTATCAATTCGAACCAACATTGTTCACTACTCCATCTAGCCCCATGGCTGGTGCAATTCCTAAACCCTTTCAAGGGGTGATGATTAATAATGTACTTGTGTCAACTCCACCCATCATCTAGGGTATCCATTCTTTCAAACCCATTGATCCTAGCCCTAGGGGCCCTTGGCCACCGCACACACTGTTTCTAGTACACTACCCACTAGTGTTGGCCCCACTCCAACCATTTTGGTTTCTACCATACCACCATTCATGCATGGGGGCATTGGCCCTTCTACTACCATTCTTTCCATTCCTACCATTCCAGTGTCTACTCCTATTGTAGGAAGTCAACCTTATCCACCCCCATTTACCCAGGGGGGATACATTCCTGCTGGCACTGACACCATCGCTGGATCTTCTCGATATAGTCTAGGTCCTAGTATTCCCTTCATGTCTAGTCTCAATCTACCTAATTTGGCATGGTTGACCAATGATCCCTTTTGTCATAATCCATTATGGCTTCCCTTGCCTACCAAAATCCCATCATACATTGCTAAGTTTGAAGGGAAGGTATTAGAAGACTCTCAAAACCACATCATGTCATTCCACTTATGGTTTTCATTTAACATCATAGTGGACGATTCTATTTGATTGCAGCTATTCCAGTGCACACTCACAAGTGTTGCAGGAAAATGGTATATAGAACTCCCTCATGCCACCTATCTAGAATTTTCCTTGTTAGCCTTGATTTTTCTCCAGTATTTCTAGTTACATGTATGTTATGATGAGGGTGTGAAAATATTATTTTCCTATAGACAAAACACAACTACCAATATCACGGATCATGTCCATGAATTTCGTCATTGTCGTAACTTGTGTAAGATCCAGTAAGATGATAGGATTTTCCTAGATTGGTTTCTCAAAACCTTACTCCCCCCTATCACCAAGGATGTTGCATTTGAGTGCCCAAAAACTGAGGAGAAAGCCATCCTCAAGGCACAACAGTTTGATCTCATCTACGCCCAATCGAGTTATCTGTACATCATAATACCTGATACTCCCCATGACGGCTCCTCGCTTCAATATACGTCGAGGGAATCCCATGCTATGATGGAGTCATTCATTCTATTACCCAACATATACACCTTTACATGGCCTATCCTTTGATTTCAGCTCATTCTGGTAACACCCCTAGTGTTTCCCAACCTAGTTACACCCCTAATTTTTCACACGTAATGACACAATCAAAATCCACGCCTTCCTATGCATCTCCTGCACTAGTTCCTAACATTCACAAACCAAATTGGTTGACACCTCTATGTAATGGCCAGATGGTAGGATTTGCAGCCCCTCCAACTGCTCCTTCCTATTATCCACCACCTGTGCAACCTACACCTACTCCGACCCTGACTCCTCCTACTCCTTAAGGATGGGTCTATGCTCAGTAGAGGGAATGGAAGGGAAGACGACATAGGAGTAGGAACAGAGGAAATAACCAACAAGGGAATGGAAGATGACATAGGAGTATGAATCGGGGAAATAACCAACCTCAAGGAGGTGTCCAACAACCCAACCCTTTGAACAACAACAGAGCAAATCCCCCTGCATCGAATCCCCAGTGTCCACCTAGTCCTAGGAAGAATCCTCAATTGCATACTAACCTTTCATGTGCCATTTGTAACACTTACAACCATTATACACATCAGTGTCCCCATATGAATTGATTCCACCATTTAATCCAAACTAATAATCAACGTGACTCTAATGTGACCGCTTTGACTCAACCAAACCCAACACCACCAGGTTCTCTGCCTATGTTGCTGCAAAATCCCTTACCATATCAAGGAATGGTTACAACCCAATCCTTGTTACCACAAACCACCAGAACCACTTTTGCGGCTCAAACCATTGATCATGGTGTCCATCACCTTATGACATTATTGTCTGATGTCAACCTATAGACTCAGCGAAACCAGTATAGGTCAACCATGGAAACTGCTAACCCCTCCATGACGTCTACCTTCAGTTCTCTCGATATGTCATTACATTTGCCGACACCCCCCATGTACAGGAGTACCAACATCCTGTGGTTCCCTTTTCCTCATGTTGTGAACAACCCCACTTCCAGAGCCGCTTTTAATTACAGGATTGTAGATGACTTGACCCATCCTCCCTCGACCATGTCCACTCTAAAAGTCCTCAAAACTTGTCCTTTGCAAGGCATAGATTTGATATCCGCGTTAGGTGTTGTCAATCCCTCTGAGTTATGGTTGATCACTTTTGACTTGGATCAAGGAGAACCCTAGATTCCATCATCCATCTCCTTCTAGGTTTCGGTCATGATCCAAATTTTAGTCATTCATCGATGCATCATCGATGAGGGAGCATCCACCTGTGTTATGTCAACATTTTTTTGGAAGAAACTTATATCCCCAACCCTTCAACCTTCAACCACTTCCCTGCGTACCTACAATGATCGAGCTTCTCAACCACAAGGAATTCTCACGAATGTTCCAATTGAATTAGATAAAAAACCTGTGTTGATTGACATTGAGGTTGTCAACACCCAACTCGATTACAACCTCCTCCTTAGACGTAGTTATATGTATGCAATGTGAGTCGTTGCCTCTACCGTCTTTTGACTCTTCATGTTCCCCCATGACGGGAATATCGTGACCATCAAACAACTGATCTATTATGATCCTAAGGGACTGGCCACACCGAAAAATGTCCTCCCTACTATCGACACTACCATCGAAAGTGCTTCCATACCTTCTTTACCTACCATTGTCCTAGGCTTATTTTCCAATGCTCCTTTGACATACACATTTTTGTTCTTACCACCCCCTCCTTTTCCAACTGACATATCATATTTGTGCACTATCACATATGGTAACGTTTCAACCTCCTCACAACCTTAGTCACAACCTCAACCACAACCCTTAGGGAATTATTGGGGTTCATTTCATGTACACATGATCCCCTTCCTTTTTCCAGCATCTGGTATTGTAAGTAAGAAATTCATGGATACTCTAAACCTATTGGGATTCACTTTATTTATTTTTGTATGGTACCCTAATCCCCCCCCCTTCCTCTGACTCCAAAGGTCATGCTGAACCTCGTCTAGCGTATCTAGATGATGTCACATCCACCCCCTGGTACACAAATTACTGCTTCTGTCTCTACTTCTGCCTCCCTTCTCCTAAGAAGGATAGGGGAAATATGCCCAAAGTGATGAAATAAAAATGTCCTACTCCTAGATGTTCTTTATGCAATTTCCAAGGCCATGCGACACAAAATTTTCTCAATTTTCCTATTCTTCGCACCCACATGTGCACTGTAGTCAAGACCGATGACGCCCCAGTTGTCAATGTACTAGATATACCTATGGTTAAGAAAAATTTGCTATGCACCAACCATCCATGTGTAGTTTGTGGCTTATATGGTCATTATCCCCAACATTGCCCAAACTTTCCCGAGTATCGATCCTCCTTAGTGACCTTTGAAAGCACTCCCGTGAATCTGATGTCACCATCCTTGAGGAAATCCACCGCTATACATCTTCCTCAGACACCTATAACACCATTTACACAATTTCTACTTCTAGTAGTCCTTTCCCGTCCTCGACCGTGAAAGATATTCCTGATCTATCCCAGAACCACTTTCACGATGGCATAGAGATCCTCAAAAATTCCTCCGATTTTACCCCATTTCACTTAGCCCATGGTGTGGAGTTGGTACTTCCCATTGAATTCTAGATTATGTCACTCCGCCTTGTCGTCGAACTTCTACCTGATACTTCACCGCTAAAAAAACACCTCCTTATGCTTGAACAAACTAATGAGGACTATCATGTTGTTTTCCAAATGATTGAAGTAGTTAAGACCTGGTCGAAATCCCATTATGAATCCCACTTCCACCCACTCACCTTTAGCGAGGGTTACCTCGTCTTTGTTTACAACCAAGGCCATGATAATAAAGGAAAAGGGAAGTTCAAATCCATGTGGTATGGCCCTTATATCATCTATCAATGCCTCAGAAAAGGGGAATACCTCCTTGCTGAATCTGACGGTCTCTTCTTGAAGAATCCCCACAATGGGATCTACCTGAAGAGGTCATATGCCTAAAGTCACTCACCATATTTGTTCTTTCTTGTTTTACATCATTGTTACCATGATTCAGTGACCCCCTCCAATAGTCACTCCATGTCCAAATGCAATGAGTCCAATAGCACACTCTGTGCCTCCTTTTCTCATGAGCGGGTCGATCTAAACCCTCCACCCTACCCTTGCATCACCGGTACCCCACTGGAGGGTGCAGTCCCATTTCTGCACATACACACAGTCTGTCCTCAGTATCTATCACACACATGATCTATCTACCACTATGCTAGTAAAATATATATGACTTCAACCACAAAGCGTCATGTATATGTACCAACAGGTCCCTAGACTTTCCCTAGAGGTCGAGGCATCTTCGTATCTCCCTGGTAGTCCATGCTCACATATGGATTGTCCTCTCACATATGGATTGTCCACTATGAGGATAAGAAGTTGTTGCCATTGTAGAAATAGCTCCTAGGTGAAGAAACAACCTACTAGACTGCCTCCCTCCCTACTGATTTTCTGGGTCATTTCGTAGAGTCACCTCGATTTGTGATTCGTAAAGGGTTTTGGTCCCTTCATTATTTGGTTGAAGAACCTGATTGTCACCTAACTCTAGGACATTAGCATGTCTATTTATGGGACCCATACAGTTTCATGTCCTTTGTGATTTTTGGGTTGCGTTGGTGATAGTGTTCAAAATCCACACAGTGTCCTGCTTCCATGTATCTATAGTACTTCATGTTTTTTATTATACCTATGACATTCTGAACCTCATTCATTGAGTCCATATAGTTGTGTACACCTCCATATCCAGTAGAGCATTAGATGTTATGATATTGCATTTTATGAGAATATCATTATTACTGTGTACCCATTCTTCAGATTAGTATTTGTATTCATCCTCCCATTGAGGCCACCATTATGTACTACCAGATGTATCTATGTATTGATCAACTCCCATTGTTTGATCCTTGATCCCCATTTTTATTTTGAGACATTGTTACAAACATGGGTATGCCCGCCTTGTCCATATACATGTATGATATTATATGTACCTCATCCATTTTTGAGAAGCAATACAAACCAAAAGCCACTGGAGTTTGAATGAGGAGAATCAACTCCTATGCAGTCCTCTCCAATCTCTCCACTGTTGTCACCATTTCTCCCTTGATCCTATGATGTCTATCAGCCATATGATGAGCTCCTTCCCTCACACATCAGGGGAAAATTTGTTAACACCAAAAAAAATTTCACTTAGCTCTTTATGGTCCAAACCATAATTATAAATCATATTCCCACCATTATTTCATCCATTTTGACCTTCACTACTAAAATTCCATCAAATATGGTCCAAAACATTATTATTCCTTCCCCCATAAATGAAGGGAAGTTGAGCATTTATTGTGACTTATCCCCACTCTCCCCAAAAAGGACCAAAAAAACCAAAAATGAGAATGGGTCAAAAACAATGGACAAATACAATGCACAATAAAATACCATGGGTCAAAAACACCTTGGATCATCCTATAAATACATTGTCAAGGTATCCCCACAAACATTACATTTCTTTAATTCCATAACTTTTCGATCATTCTCCTTGATTGGAAACCCTTTTCACCTTTCGCCATTGTTCCCATATTTCTGCCATATCCTTCCCACGATGTATGTTGAGCTTGCTCCATACCCATTTGTATCCATTCCTCCTTTTTTGACAACCATTAGTGGAGACGACTAGAGAACCAGACTGTGCAGCCGACATACCATTTCCCCGAATGGCTATAGTGGCCCACATTACAAAAAGGTATGATTGTCCTTGTTTTTATTAGTTAGTAATATATATATATGTGTGTGTGTGTGTGTGTGTATGTATGTATGTATGTATATATACGTATGTATACATACATATATATATACATATATATACATACGTATATA
>LPNX011151981.1:249144-277028 GCA_001517045.1 Pseudotsuga menziesii
ATATGTATATATATACATATGTATATGTATATATATATGTATATGTATATATACATATCTATATATACGTACATATATATATATCGTTATTGTTATTGTTGTTATAGTTTATTGTTTCAAGTCGAAGTCGCGAGATCCTTCGCACCATGAACTCTACCCTATGATCTATTTGATCCAGGTTAGGTGCTTTGGCACATGATATGGGAGAGATCCTCACTACAGTAGCCCTAAATAATAAGAAAGCAAACCACCAATCAATAATGATTGAAATTGAAGGTAAAATAAATGATTTGCTAATTTCAATTTTAATTTATTCCAGAGCTTTTTACAGTTATGTAAATACTAATTTGGTTGAAAGATGCAAATTAGTGAGCAACAAATTTCCTAAGCACACAATGGCATAGTTCAATAGCAATATGATAAGGAAAGTTACTTCCATGGTTAAAATTTTTTGCTTGGAAATGAATGGGTGTCATAGCAAAGATGATTTGTATATCATTCCTCTCGGTTCTTATGATCTGTTGATCGGAATGGATTGGATGGAAAGTACTTTGGATTTTTGGAATTCCATAAGAAAATTAAATTACTTGCATGGATGAAGAAAAGAATACATTTCAGATAAAAGAAATTCCAAGACTGATTTCCATAAGGCAAATTTCCACCATTAAGATGAAGAAATGTATTAGGAAAGGGTGCCTATTGTATTCTATACATGTTGAGGAAATAACAACTGGAAAAGAACCAAGAGTAAGTGAACACTCGGTGTTGAAACAATTTGAGCATGTATTCCAAAATGTTCCTGGGTTTCCACCAAAGTGGGAATTGAATTTACAATTGATTTGGTTCCTAGAGGTATGTCAACATCAAAATATCCTTAAAGAATTATCACCCGCATTCAACTCTCAAATTCAACTCATCATCCAAGAATAAGTATACACACACACACATAAAATTATCAAGAAGATAAAATATCAGAAGGAACATTCAGTTGACATTTTTATTCATCTTGAAATGTGTTTTATACATAGTGGATATGGTTGGAGTTGTTTCACCCGCTCCAACTACTTCATTAATTAAGAACCACAATACATTAGTTCGTTAATGACATTAGAAGAATAATATCCCCTTCCAACATCTCCCCCATGAATAAAATTTTGCTTCATCCATGAAGTGAAAAAGTAAGAATTAAACAACAAGGATGTGATTCTTTAGTATCTATCTTCAATCAGGTAACAGTAAAGGAAGCCTCACCCTTTTAATTATATGGTCGGCATTCACCTCCATTGGCTCAAAAATACAACCTTTTGTCTCTCTTTCTACACTATGTTTTTTCTTTCAACTTCTGCAACTATTATCCAAGAAGGACTTTTGCATTTTTGCACTGGGGGGGGGCGATCTATTAAGTTGTTGTTTATGTCATCATTTGGTGTTAATATCAACCTATGTGGTGTGAGTTAAATTCTACTTGAATGTCTTCTTTATCATCTTCTTATGTTGTGAGGATGCTTGCAAGTATAACGTGTATGCTTGGTACATGTGTTGCTAATCGAGATCGGGACAGACTGCTATAAACCTGATTGATTTGACTCGATGGATAATGGTTGACAAAATACTGACTTGATTTAAAATTTTGGACGGGATCACCTGCCTCAAAAGAGACTCATCTCTAACCCCCTCTTGACTTGATGTCAAATTTTAAATTAGGGTCACATAGGTATGGTGACTCAATCGACACACAATGGATATTTACATTTACAAAATGGCCATACATTTTTAATCCATTCACAAGAGACACATCAACCTGAGATTCATAGTGACCACATGAGTCGGTTTAAAATATCTCAACTTGACTTAAATATTGTATAACGACCACATATATGCAACAAATGTCGACATCGACCAAGCTTCACAACCTATTTAAATTATGACTTTACCACCAAAAGTATATAATAATGACTCAACTTATGCACATACCAAGCATAAATATTTGTTATTGCAATACTATCCACCGAAATATAGAATTCGACTATAAGGAACTGACACAAAAACAATGAGCATCGATCACATTTACAAAATGGCAATCGTCGACCAATAAAACATAAAGAATCAGAGGTCTAACATTTAATATAACCGTATATTAAGCATAACCTTGTTGCACATTTTCCTTGTTTAATAGGAAGAGCTGGTTGATGAAGATGACGATAGGTGAACGAGATTACGAGGGAGCTCACTAGTGAACCGACGATATGCACCGATCGGACGACCGGCCGCCCATGTGCGCGGCCGGTCGTCCGATCGGTGCATATCGTCGGGAAAATAGGTCCCGGCGATTACAAGTCGATAGATACACTGTTGTAGTCGAATATTCTATAGTCGGGTAGTTCCTTTGACGAGGAAACCTATAGTTAATTATGGTGGACTTCTCTAGTATTTTATAGACTAATAATAATAAAAAATACTCTGTCGAAAAATGCTGAGTAGTTTGTTGAACATTGAGTCATCATAAAATATATAGTGATCCATCCAATCACCAAGTCGTTTTGACCTCCGCCTCAACTTTGTTTTTGTGCCGAAGAGAGATTGTTTCAACCACATCAACCAAAGAGACTCGACTGAATTTTCTTTCACAAAGTATATTATTGGTCATTATTGAATACAGATAATAATTAAAAAAAATGAAGAGATAGAGCAAACCAGAGCATATAGATATATTGTTGTCAATCTTAAAAGTCAGCGTTCATATTGGACGACAACTGAAAGAAATGACAATGCAGATGGAAGAGTTATTAAACAAAGGTTATATATGGCTCAATGTGTCACCATGGAGAGCTCTAGGGTTTGTTTTTTTTGTTTGTAAGAAAGAAATATGGAACACTAAGATTGTATATGGATTATAGGCAGCTGAATAAATCTACAATCAAGAATAGGTACTTGCTACCAAGGATTGTTGACCTCTTTAATTATTTGATAGGGGAAAAAGTGTTTTCCTAGATTGATTTGACATTTGGGTATCACTAGGTGCGCACAAAAGATGAAGACATAAAAAAAACCACTTTTAGAACCAGGTATGAGCATTATGAATATACAGTCCATCCTTTCAGAGTGAGAAACTCCCCAACCACATTCATGTTTTTGATAAATGGTGTGTTTAAATAATTCATGGACAAGTTCATTATAATGCTCCTAGACGATAATTTGGTACATTCCAAATTTGAAGAAGAGCATGAAGAGCATTTCCATATTACTATACAAATCCTTATAGAAAACCAACTTTATGCCAAGCTCAACAAATGCTCATTTACCAAAAAATAACTATTGTATTTGGGTCATATTATCTAACAAAAGGGAGTAGAAATGGGCCCAACAAAAATAAAATCCATACACTACAACATAACCACGTGATTAACATCTCTTTTAGCTTCCTTTTTAGTGTCCACTATCACTTTTAGTGTATTTTGCATCATTTTTTGGACAAAGTGGACGCTTTTCCACGGGATGGCGCTTTTAATGGCATTATTTGCGTCCCTTTTCAAAAGTTGGTGCTATTTTAGACGTTAATTAGCATTCCAATTAACGTCCTAATTAGTGTCCCAAGTATTGTCCCAAGTAGCGTCCCAATTAGCGTCCCAATGAGCATCCCAATTAGCATCCTTGTTTAAAAGTTGGCACTATTTTGGATGCTAATTAGCATCTCAATTAACATCCCAACTAGCGTCCCAATTAGCATCACAATTATCTTCCCAATTAGCATCCCAATTAATGTCGCAATTAGCGTTCAAAAAAGCATCCCATATAACGCCCATAATAGCCTAAAAAAAACATCCTGAATAGCATAGCACCATATATTGGTCTAAGTTTAGAGACAAGAATTGTGCCATGAATTTCGGCAAGAAAAACATCCAGCATAGCGCCAAGTATAGAGCCAGGAATTGTGCCTAGAAAACATCCAACATAGCATCGGGTATAGAGCCAAGTATAACGCCTGGAATAATGCCAGAAATTTCGAAAGGGATGCGCTGGGAATAGCACTAGGTTTAGAGCTAGGAATTTTGTTTGGAAAATGTCCAACATAATGTCCAATATATCAATTTCAATGTCAATGTCAATTATTATGATTCATGTGATAGTACTTTTGGATCTTGATTTATCATAGTGGCACCTAAATTATCGTAATCATGTCTCTTTTGGATCTTGATTAATCCTAATGAGGGGTAAATTACCTTAATGTCACCAAAATTTCTCTAATGGAATTTGAGTGTCCCCAACAACATTTGATAGACCCTAATGGTATCTGATTGGAATTGGTAAAGACTTAGACTCTTAATTTAAATCCTGGTTCATAACAACCATTCTCAGTGTTACAAATCTTGATATGGCCAGCATATTCCTCTTGCAGGTTAAAATTTTCCAATCAAGGGCTTATGTGACAACTAAGGCCCTGCACATTGCCCATGAGCCATAGAGTAAAATATTGGTGTAAGGATTTGTATTTTTTCATTGGACCATTAAATGGGAAATGATAACCACACTTAGCATCCCAAATAGTTAAATGAACACAATATCCCTCTCACATACAAAAATATGGTGGCTTGAGGCCCCACACATTTCCCTTGAGCCTCAATGACAATGCTATCACCAAACAACCTATATATTGGCACCAAACCATGTCTTAGGCACTAGTGACTAACCTCTAATGTGGAAAAATTCAAATCACCACCATAATGCACTCATGGAATGATATTTCCTACTAATTTCCTATGTGGTTGTTGTGGCCACATGCATGGCCCATGATCTCTACAAACAAATGTTATGGCTCAAGATTAACCCCATTTAACCAATAATTGACCCCTAATTACCACTAATTAACCCCTAATTACCCCAAAATTGACCCCTTATCAACCCCTAATTACCACATATCATGACCCAAACATTACCCATAAATGACCCTTAATTATCAATAATTGACCACAAATTACCCTTAAATTATGAGTAATAAATCCCTAATTACCCTTCATTTACCTATAACTACCCATAAATGACCCCTAACTCTACATTGGTCCCAAATTTATCACATAGGCCTTACATAGGGAATTTATGTCTTGTGAGTGGGATCTGGTGGCCATTTTGGGATGCATAATACCATCAATATTCTTTTACAACTTGACCATGGTTTGGGATTAACTTATATAGCCTACAGTCATGTAATTTCCCCTAGTTCTCATGGGTCATGTGTAGCACACCAAACAACCACACTGTTGTTCAGGATAAGCACCCTTGTAACCTAGGGTTTGGGGTTACCAACTTACTACTAACCTTGAAGACAATCAACTTTACCAGAGAATGGAAAGGGAATAGTAAGAAAGTCTTGACTTACCCGATTACTAAAGGTTGATCCAATCTTGATCTTCTCCTGCTGCTCTTCACTCCAAAAGTTCTAGGGATGCACCTCTTTCACCTGTAAAGAGAAAATCCTTCAAGTAATATCTCACGCATATATATATCAGAGGTTAGATAAACACTATATCAAACATATAATCAAATACATTTATTAACCAAAATACATGAAATAGACTCAACGCAAGATTGGAAGAAGAATTCTCTTTATTAACAATCAGTGAATGAGATAAGAGTACAACCCAGCTTCTGAGACAAGGACTCTGAGTTTTGTTGCTCCAAGATTTCTGAAGATATACCACTAGCATAACTTTGCTCTCCAATATTGATTGATTAGTCCCCACCCCAAGGCCTCTATTTATACTTTGGGAAATAGAGTGGTTTCAAAGGTTGGGGTGGTTGAAACAGTTGGGATAGTTATTGATTAGGGCCCAACTAATCTCATCTAATCACATTTTATATTTTTTAAATCCAAACTAAGATGTACGCGACTATTAATATAGGCAACCTGTGTATAACATGCAAGTTGCTCAAAGGAAACCTGCGTACGCTGGTGTATGCTAGTTGCAGTGCAAATACTCATGTACAGTACGCGAGTTGCAATGCAGATAGTCGTGTACGCAACTCAACACTTAGAAAAAATATATAGCAAATTGGTTTAAGGGTAAATGCATCCCAAGTCATGCCCATCTATAGTGTTTTGGCAAACTTCAATCCTAATTTGTCCTTTTGTGTACCAACATAAAGAATGTTAGCACTCGGATGCAGAAGTGCCATTTGGGTTGATAACAGATGCCCCCCTAATGTGTGAGGTCAAAGGGAAGCGACGACTGAAATACATTATAATCATTATCTTGGAGAACTCAGAGGTCCAATGGAGCAGAGGAAGTACCTGAAACAAATACATAGTAATGTCATATACAAAGTTATATCTGAGGATGCCATGTTCAATATACTGGAACACTAACTCCTTTACAATATTTGTGTACATCATATGATACGGGTTCAAGACCATGTATATTACAAAGGTGGATCGAAGCCACAATAGACAATAATGATGAGTCTTCAGAGATCTGGAAACTGTGTAAATGAACACAACATAGTCTTGCGCAACTTAGGCTATGAACCTAAGGTCTTCATCAAAAATCCAAAAGAACCAATACAATCCAGGCCATGTGAATAGATATGTTGAAGTCGAACATGGATAGGATTCAACAGATTGTCAACCAAATAGGTGATAATTGACAACTGAAGCAAAGGAATTCACCAATAATGAAAGTGAATCCTTAGGTACTATCATCAAAACTTTAGGTCTTCGTCATCAGGAAGTGCTGATGAGAAACCATACTATGATGACGAAGGAAATAGATCCTCCAATGGATCACAAGAGTGACTAGGAACTGGATAAAGGAAGGGAGACACAAGTAATATCAGATAGGACAATGATGGGATCAAGATACAGATCAGATGCAGGGATAAATCCTTAAATAGTGAGCACGACACAGAGATGACCCAAGGCATCTTTTAACTTTGCAAATAATACAACTAGACTTATCGATCATGTAGGAGACATGATCAGATTCCCCAGGTATAACGGACAAGTGGAGGAGTAAGAAATTCAAAGTGATAGCTGAACTGAAAGTGAACACTGAGACATGAGTATCGAAAAGTATAGAGAGTGTTGTGTTCAAGGATGACATGCTGCCACCGACTGAGAATCAAAACAAAACTTCTTCCTTATATTTCCTGTTAAATTTTAATGAGTCAAGGAAAGTCAACTCAAGTCTCTCTTCATTTTTGACAAGCTTGAAGAGAAGAGGGAATAATGTTTGACAATGTTACTAATTGGTGGATTTTATGAGCCTGAAATAGTACATGCTCACTTGGTGTTTTCATGTTTAGAGAGTGTGAAAACTCCAAAGAAGATTCCAGGGGTGTCCTTTTTTGTCCAATTTAGTCTCCTGAGGCCGAAAAAGTATAAAACATACCACAGAAGAACTCTCTTAACTTCCATAGAAGAAAAGGTGAACCTTTTTCGTACTTAGTTAGGGAGGTCTGAAAAAGGTGAAATTACCACCTACCCAACGCTCCTTTGAGAGCAGAATATATCTTGAGTTTTATGAGTGTGAAAGAAATCATTATCACTCGGAAAGATCCATTTGAGTACGAGGAATGGGACTTACAATAGTAAACTCAATGTTTTGTTCTTGTTGTTTAACGAGCATGACAAAGACATAAAGTACACTCGGAATATTTTTCATGTTTAGGTCCAGAGCATGAAATAGAGAAAACTAAGCTCATACCAGGTGTTCCTTTTCCATAATTTTAGTCCCTCAGGTCCGGAAAATTGATAAACCTATGCTTGAGAATACTCTTCTCAATTCCATAGAAAAGAGAGTGATCCTTTCTCATATTATTCCACATGGTCTGAAAAAGCAATAACCTACCACCAATGTGGATGCCCATTCACATATTCTTAACTAGTCTCAATGGACAAGTTTACTTGGCAGTCAAGTCTATTTTGAGGAGTTAGACCTGGGCGTAAAGAAACTCCATAAGGGCAGGGAGTCTTTAAAAGGACAGCTTGTAAAAAGAGACCAAAATGAGGCTCAATTTGGTGTGAAAAATAACTAAGAAGACTCCCCTGAACCTATGCCAAATACAACATGAGTACCAAAAGACAATAAATGTGATCTAATCTAGGGTACTCATGTGAGGAAAGCCCTATCCATGGAAGAACAATGGCATAGACAAGGTACTAATGGTTAAAATACCATAGTCCGTGGTCAAAGTAGTAATTCTAGGGTTAATACGGATTAGGTATAAATGAAAAAATACATATGAATGACCAAAATCCTATCCTATATGAGTGGAAAAACAACTTCAAGTGAACTTAGACCTGTTACATTGAAGAAAAAAGACATGGTATTAGTTTGATTTTTATAAAAAATAAGAACTATAGGTTAAAACCCACTTTTGAAATAATATTTCTATAAATAGTTCAAAATAGAAATCAAAACTCACCATTTGACATTTTTACCCAATATAGACAAATTTTACCTCTGCCTTCAATTTTTTGGTGTGGACAACTCGGTGGACAATTCTCAAAACCGCAAGTGCCAGGTAAATCTACTCTCCATGCTCTTTTATTTGATCCAAGCAAATTTTAATTTTTGGAAAAAAATTGATGTTTTCAACCGTTCTCAAGGAAGTTAAGCTGTGTACGTGGGTATGGTATATCAATAGTCATTTTATATGTGGGTTGCCCGGAAGCAAGTCGCGTACAATATGCGACTTGTCCAAAGGATAGTCACATACACTGCACGATGTATGAAAAGGCTATGTAGGGCCAAAATAAAAGTTTTTTCTATGAATTTAATGTTTGATCATTGGCTTGTTATCAGATTGAAACATGGTATTGGAGTGGAGGGAGAGGGAACATGAAGACATGGACCAAGATGCTCTTCGAAGTGACCCCATGGTAAATGCTTTGCGGCAAAGTGGGTTGCTCAAATTCTTTTGTACCTCACCTATGCGATCCAATGTTTTCCTACTAGAGTTTATGATAAACTATTGGGATCATGATCTTGGTATGTTTTACCTACAAGGTGAGTTTCTAGATGTTACCTTGGAATATATCTACTTTATCTCCAGTTTGTCATGACGACGAGCTCCGGTTAACCTGGAAGGTATCGATAGAGGCGGTGACCTTCTAAGTGTGCAGAACTACATTGATGCATACTATGCACCTGGAACTCAAAATAGGGGTAGTTGCATCCCTATTGTTCATATCCGCATCTTGCCATTACAGGTGTTGGCAAGTACTATAGTGAGGTTTGTAGGGTCATCATCACTTCACCTTGCAACTCGAAATCAAATGAGATTTGCATTGGAATGTCTACAGGGAGCCCTATATGACTGGTGTTCAGGAGTAATCATGATAATGAGGAAATAAATCTCTGCCTGTAAAAGAGACCGACGAATAAACTTCAGTTATTCTAGCATATTGGTGGCCCTTTTCTTTGAGAGGGTGCCTGGTTTGAGTCCTACAGTACCACTACTAGTTTGTTCTTGCTGTCAGCCTAGACTGAGTAGGTGGGGGGAAATCTTCCTCCGCTAGGGAGGAAATGGATTGGTTCAGAGTGTATACGAATATGACTTCTACTTATGGTGGGAGCGACAACTACCAGCACTGGAGTAGTTTCCATATGTTGGGATAGATTTTCGAGGTGACATCAACCTTGTCCTCCCTCCTAGAGGAGCATGGGGAGCGTCAGGTATTTTTGTTTTCAATTTTTTAATTTTTTATGAATTTTAGTCATAAATATATATACATATGTATAAGAGCTTTTAATTCCATAAAATGTTAAAATGAAAATATTGGACCAGTCCACCCTACTGGGCATCCACATATGTATGTGCGTTCTGTGGCGAGAGAAGACCATGGATTGATTAGGGTTCTTGAGGGTAAGCTTGCCAGGCTTACCCAAAGAGTACCTACTTTGCATATTGAGCATGTCCTTGTCGTTATGCAGGAGCTAGTGGTTGGTATAACACCTGTCTAATATTCCTCATTAAGCGGGTAGCTAGAGTAGTGCTTGTGTACATCGATGTCGTTGAGGCTGCTGCAGCTGAGGAAGCTAAACAAGCTCGAGAGCAGGGTGATCAGGATGATCAGGGGGACCAGGGTGGTCAGGATTAGACCTAGGTGCATTTTATGTACTTCGATCCATTATTTGTATAATTTTGTATATTATACAGTTATGATTGGATCTGAGGATCAGAAACTCGACCTATCTATATGGAAATATATTCACACACACACACACACACACACACACACACACACACACACACACACACACACACACACACATATATATATATTGTCAGTTTTATTTACATGTGTTTTGTAATGTATATGTTGTATATTTTTATGCAAAATGTGTTAAGTGCCAGCCCAAGATATAATTAACATATGCATCAGTTAATGAATTTTGATTTCTTGGAATATGATTGAATGTAATAAACTCAAAATTTCTTTCCATTAACCTAACTTGCATAAACTGACGTAGTAAAATAGGGTTCCGTACCTGATAAGCTCGATTGAGCTGCGAAACCACATGTTGAGAGTCAAGTATGACTTCTAGCTAGGTGATGCCATGTGACGAAGCATCCCATAAAATTTCAATGACATCCCTATATTCGGCCACATTATTGGTAGCAGGACCTAGGAAAGCACCTCCAAAGGTAACTAGCTGTCCTGAGGGTGAGTAAATAACCCATGTAGCTAAAACCAGGTTGCAAGTGTGGCGACTAGTGCCATTTGCGAAACCTACGAACCACTTGGAAGACATCTGTAACAACCAACATATGGTATCATAACACAAACTGACAAACTATTGTACATAAATTTATATACAATAAAATACAGGAAAAAGCGCTAAGCCTAAGCATAGTACTTTTTCAAGTAGATCCCATTTCTAGGCTCGGGGAGCTTATTCCCCTCAAAATTTGTTAATTCATATGCACCTTTCTTCAAAAATTTTGACACGACATAAGGTCCTAACCGCATAGACTTGAATTTTCCTGCCCCCAGGGGTTCTTTGTCTTGATCCCAGAGCAAGACAAATGCCCATTAAGAAAAAATCCGAGGTTTGACCAATTTATCATATTGATTTTTTACCCTATTTTTATGGGCCTCGTTTGCTATCAGCCCATCTCTACGATGCTCATCTAGATGTTCTAAGTGTAACAAACGTTCTTCAAGCTCAGTCGTATCAGGTAACACATGAATAGCAATCTTTAAGGACGGGATTTCGCATTCAACTGGGGTTACTGCTTCTATCCCGTGAACAAGTTGGAAAGGAGAGAACCCTGTAGTAGTTTTCACATTGGTCCAATAAGCCAAAATTGTAGGACACAGCATGATGTGCCAATTGGAACGGGTTACATTAATAGTGCGCTTGACGATATTATTCAAGGGTTTATTTACAACCTCGACTTAACTGTTCGCTTGAGGGTAGAAAGAGGACGAATGTTCTTGTTTGAACCCTAGCATAGTGGTCAATTCAGTCATCATACTATTTTGGAAGTGACTGCCATGGTCAGTGACAATCTCTTTAGGAATACCGAACCATGTGATAATTTGGTTGAAAATGAAAAAAGCTGCAGTTTCCCCATCATCTTTATAGGTGGGCATTGCCTCTACCCACTTCATGAAATAATCTACAGCGACAATGATATATTTGTGACACCCAACCAACACTAGGTTTCACGTCATGTAATCTATCTCCCACTTCGTGAATGGGCCCACTAAGATGATGGGAAATAACGAAGCAGGATGCAACCACATCTTTCTGGTGTAAAGCTGACAAGGATGACAGCACTTCACGGCTTCCACACAATCTTTAAAAATCGTGGGCCAGAAATAATCGGTACTTAAGATCTTCTGGGCCATTTCTAACCCAGATAAATGACCCCCACATGCTCCACTATCAGAATCATTTAGGACAACCTCTGCTTCTTCATGGGTAAGACATTGATGCAAAACGGAATCTTCCCCCCTAAGGTATAAAGTGTCTCCAATAATGAGGTAGTTTTTGGCATGTACGCGCAGTTTGCGTCGTTCTTCCCGTGAGAAGGCTGCAAGGTACTTCAAAGTATGGAGATAGACATGTATATCTCCGTAGCAAGCGTCATAGGTGGAAATCAAAAAGATATGCTCATCTGGGAATGAGTCTTCTTCAATGGCCACATCTTCCTCAACCGAAAATTCTGTGATGAGCTTAGTAAAAAATAAGGATTTGGCGGATTTGGCAGATTGGAAATCTAAGTCAAACTCCTAAAGAATGACTATCAATTTGTTGAATTTGCCTCCAACTATCCGCCAGGACAAAACATATTGGAAGGGATTAAAATCTGCCACTACCGTCATGGTCCTTAGTAAGATGTAGTGACACAACCTCTGAACAGCATACACAGCTGCCAAGGCCAACTTCTCGATGTGGGAATACTTAAGTTTAGGGCCAGCTAAAGCACGACTAAGATTGTAGACGACATGCTCTTGGAGCTTATCGTCCTCTTGGACTAGTACTACCCCTATGGTTGACTCGGATGCAGCCAGATACAATATAAAATCCCAAGAGTAATCTAGCGGGCGCAGTAATGGTGCCGACAACAAAGCTTTCTTTAATGCCTCGAATGCAAGTTGTGCGATTTCATCCCATACAAATGGGGTGTCCTGCTTCAACAGGTGCATGAAACCTTTAGTGATATTGGCATAATTTACGATAAAACATCGAAGGAAGTTGGACTTCCCTTATAGGCTTTGAAGCTTCCTGATGGAACGAGGAGGAGGCAGATTTACTATGGCCTCAACTTTCAAAGGATCCACCTGAATACCTTTGTTGGAAACAATGAATCTAAGCAGTCTCCCTAACTCGTCACAGAAAATACACTTGTGGGGATTCAAGCGAATCTTGTAGTATCTGCATCATTCAAATATTAAAGGCAAGTGATCTGGGTGATCGATCCTCTTACGAAAATGTGCTAGAAGATCATCAAGGTAGGGTTCGACAATAGCTTTAATGTCATGAAAGGAAAAATTCATTGCTCGCTAAAAGGTATCCCCTGCATTTTTCAATCCAAAGGGAATTTTCTTATACGCAAATGTACCCCAAGGACAGATGAAAGTTGTTTTAAGTTGGTATTCCGGTTTAATTTGAATTTGATTATACCCAGAGAAACCATCCATAAATGAAAAGACTTCACTCCCCGCACAGGCATCAATGATTTGATCTATGAATGGTGTGGGGTAGTTATCCTTAGGACAGGATTTGTTTAGATCACGAAAGTCAATAAAAACATGTATTGTCCCTTGTTTTTTGTCAATAGTAATGGGGTTGGATACCCATTCTGTCAAAGCTATCTGGTAAATGAAATCGACTTTCAGCAGTTTTTCAACTTCAGCCTAAACAGCTGCCACTTTACGCAGATTGACAGGTCTTAGTTTTTGTCAAACATGTCTGGAATTAGGGTATGTTCGTATTTCATGCTCGACTATTAATGGATCTATGCCTGACATCTCCTCATATGACTAGGAAAACACGTCACAAAATTCCTTAAACAAGGCTGTATAGATCGTAATCTCATCCGGAGAGCAGTTTGCACCGATGTGTACATTTTCCACAACATTTGGGTTTGCAGAGATGTTGATAGGAATAGTAGCGAAAATGTTTTCCATATTCCCCTCAGCGAATATTCCTTCCCTTAGTAAGGGATTAATAGGTGTATCAACATCACTTGTCAGTCTCATATGGAACTCTTGGTTCTCAATCCTGCTTAGCTCTGGAAGAAAATAGGATTGGTGGTGAATATCTTCGCAGATCTTATCTCGTCCACACATAGCTTCCAGAATGGCTTCATCAAAAGGAAAAACCATATCTAAGTAGTCTCTAGAGTGCAAAGAGTTCTCTGCCCAAGCAGGAAGATAGGCTTCTTCTGGCTCCTCTGAGACTGTGAGAGGGACCGGAATGGGATCAATAGCGGTATGAATGATATCTTGATAATCTACTTCCACTGCCGATAAGGGCACTTCAGGTTCATGAAGGGAAGGAAGAACCCAAAGATCTGTTCTATCAACAATCGTAGCAATAGACTTCCCTACACTAGTAGAACCTAGATAATTAATCGGAGCTGAAAAATCGAATGTTCCCATCAATGATGCATACATTCCATCCCCTAAGCTCTCTGAAGCAGGTTTAACCTGATCAACCAATGGCATGGTGGACTCATTAGTTTCCATGTGGCCCTTTCGAGTAAAACTGAGTTGGTCTACAGTAACCAACTGCCCTTCGTGTGGAAACACTACTGACTGAAGTACGACCAATGCAATAGCGGACATGGCATAAGTCCAACTTCTCCGTAAGAGCAAGTTATAATCCAAAGGTGCATCAATCACCTCTACCTCAATAGACACTTCCTTCCCTACCAACTTTATTTCAAAAACTGGTAGGATACCATGTGGATGAAATGACCTTCCATCGAAAGCAGTAAATAGGGTGTTCGATGGAACTAGCTCTAGAGATCCAAGATCATTCCAGCAAGGTAAGGACATGACACATGTGGAAGCACCCTCACCGAAAACTTCTCTTCCAATGGTTTTTCCACCATAGATGACATCTATCGATAAGGCCACATGATAAGGTAGGTGAATTTTGACATCAGACAAATTAAATTTCGCCATGAGGCTCGATGAATCCATGCTGCCTAAGGCTGCTAAGAGTGCATCTCGTTGGGCGGGACAACTTTGTAACACCTCTAAAGCCGACATCGCACAAGGGGTCTGGGCTAAATCTTCAACTAGAGAGTAGTTGGTTGCAATCCTAGCATTGGGATTGTGCAAGGTTTTTTTGAAGACACCTTTCGGTATCTTGGGCATAGGTTTAGCAGGTTTTTCAATTGTGAGAGGGTTAGAGGTTTCACCTATTGACTTACCCTTCTTCGAAGCATCTATCTCATAGTTCTTGTTCCTAGTCTGGAGTAAAGTATGGGATTGAACCATGTTGATATAATTAGGGTCAAGAGCATTTGGGGTGTCCCCTGCTACATTTGAAGCTGAAGCAAAATTCTATCCTTGGGGAAAAGGATCCTTTAGGACAGCTGGTTGTTGGAATTTTAGCAGCTTCTGAGCTGGGTCAGGTGATCCTCCTAGCACAACTTACAAGGGAATTTCACCTTCTTATTTTCTTTTTCTCCCCCATCAGCATTGTTTGTGAGTTTCAACTTGTTTTGGTTTCCCTCACCTTTCTTTCCTTTCTTCTTTTTCCCACTGGGATGTCGATTGACCTTTTGAGAAGATTGTGCAAAAACATTTGCATTTTGGGGTGAGGGGCCAGCCTTTGATGCCTCCGCTATAGAATGTTTGATAGACAACTCATGGATATGTTTAGCCAAAGACTCTATAGTGGGAGATTTCACAGAACCAACCACACCATCAGCATGGGGTCCAGGCTTAGGTTTTTCTACATTATGTGTTGGCCTTGGTGCATCAAGGATGTTTTCATACAAAATCCCAGACTGAGAATATATCAAATATAGCTACTGGTCCCTAAGGATAGCCTCTTCCTCATTGGTCACTCCTGAAGTAGATACATTCTTATATATATATGGAAATAGGGATTTAAGGAACCATTCTAGTAAAAACTCAGGAGTAATAGTGGCTTTGATAAGGCTCTTTCATCTTCTCCACTCTTGGATGTCATCCAAAATATGAGTGGCCTTTTCCTGCTGAAAGGTACACAACAAGTCTGTTTCAAAATCATATCGGACAGGAAGTTGGAAGTGACTAAGGAATACATTAGCCAAGTCCCAAAAACTATCAAACGCAACAGAAGGCAGTTCAATGTACCATTTTGCTACGGTACTGGTCAAAGTTCTTTGGAACAATATCAACAGATTTGTATTATCGTTCAGTGAGTTGGAAGAGAACCACAAATGGAAAGTGGTGACATGAGCTCCTGGATCATCACCAACTTTGCCTTCAAATTTTGGGATATCTGAGGGCAGCTTGGTAGGAATGGGTGGCTAGGAGGAGTTATGTCTCACCAGGTCATTCATTAGCTTTGACAAGTCTGGCAAGCTTAAAGTTTCCAGGAAAGGGATATTGGGTCTAACAGGATCATTAAAGTTACCATCTTGGGGAGTAGAGGGACTTATCCCCATGTTCCTAGATGTGAAGGCAGTGTTTCCCCTTGCTGTCAGTTGAGAAGTGGTTGGGCCACTTTGGAAAGGATTCCACCCATAAGCCAGTGGATTGTTTATGTGTGGTGAAGTGTATGGGGTTCAAGCTACCCCATTCGAAGCTGGGGTTTGGAACACAGGAGAAGGTATCCCTCTGCTAAAAATTGATAAAGGAGAGCTCATGAAAGGAGCTAAAACCAGAGTTTGAATACCTTGACCATAAGTATTAGGGTTTTTGAACTACACCCCTACATATGTGGGTGTTGGACCCACATATGGAGTGGATGGGGGAATGTGCCCCCCATTCCAAGGAAAACCCTGGACAAACGACGAGGATCCTATAGGACCACTCTGAGTAGTGTGTGCGAAGGAAGTAGGGATAGAAGGTACAGTAGGAATCCCAGTGACCACTCCACCAGAAGTACTTGCTAAATTTGTGGGAGCCGGTGGTTGAACCACCTGGCTAGCTAGAGTTATAGGTGTAGTAGGTATACTTGTTCTAGGGGTGCCAACCAGGGGAGGTGGCACCCCTTCATCCAGAGCGGCTGAGGTGGAAGTAGAAGAACTTTCTACTACAGTAGGCATTAGTTTCCTAGAGGGACACCAATCATGGGTGAATTGAAAGGATGAACCTGGACGATCATAGGATCGTTTAGGTCAGTTAGAGGTGAATTAAAGTTCCTTGCAAACTCGTCAACCTGAAAGTATTCTATCTCTATTGTAGTTAAATCAAACCGGTCTGTCCTAAGCTCTGGTTCACCCAGAACTTCATTAACTCCTATCGGTTCGAAGGAATCATCCATGTCTAATCTCCACCTTTGAGGGGGGGGTGGAGGTTCCAATGTAATAAGCAGATGAAGGTTTTTCAATCTTCATGGCTGTTATCTCTAAGGTTGTTTGACCTTTTTACTTTAAGATTTTTTATTGTGATGTTTTTTTATTTTTAAATTTTTGCTTTGTTTTACGCCTTATGTTTGATTGAATGCCATTATGGTTTTCTTTTAGTTTTCTGAATCATCAAAATCTTCACTCATTAGTCATGAACCTATGTATGTGCAAGAGATTTTATATTATATAGTGAATTGTTAAAACTAGCAGCAGAGTTTCAAATGAACCTATAATGAATCCCAGTGGGCAGAGAGGTTCAAAAAGTTTGGTAAATCTTATGAGGATTGGCAAATGGACAGTTGGCTCTCAAATAACTAAAGATGGAAAGTATGTTCTTTTATATATTATAGAAGGCCGTGACCCCGTGAACAGGCTCTTTTATTGTGATCTTGCTGCTCTTCCTCAAGGTCTTGAAGGTTTCAAAGGTAGGGAAGAGATGCTTCCTTTCAAAAAACTTATTGATAACTTTGAAGCAGAGTATACTCTTGTTGCAAATGACGGTGCTTTGTTCACTTTACAAACCAATAAAAATGCCCCTAGGTATAAATTGGTTCGCGTAGACTTTATGCAGCCGGACACTTGGAATGATGTTGTTGGAGAGTCTGAGAAGGACGTTCTTCAATCAGCTTGTTGTGTCAATGGAGATCAACTTCTATTAAGCTATTTAAGTGAGGTCAAGTATGTTCTGCAAATACGGGACTTGCAATCTGGAAATTTGCTTCATAATTTGCCAATATGTAGATCTTCCCAAACAAAGAAATGAAATGGAATGCCATTCATAAGAATCACATCTTTATTTCAGTTCCACTGAATGTTGCACTCTTGAATTTAAGAAGAGTTATCACCACCAGGAGGACCAGCCAACGAATAATAGGACTCAAGAGTCTTTGAAGCAGACTAGTGATAAATTCGATGGATGTGGGACTGAGGATGTTAACGCTGGCATCAGTCTCCTAGCATCTATTACAACAGATGAAAACATGAGGCTTGAATCAGATGTGGCTTTAATAACATTCGAGAAAAAGAAGAATTCTAAAAGCGTTGAAATTAGACACCAAGATACGAAGATAGCTTGTTTGACAGATTCAGAAAATTCTCCAATGAGCGATATTACTGAAAACTCAGGGAGAATGGAAGTAGTTCCACATCCAGATTCAAGGATGTCCTGGAAAATTTTGAATATATCAGACCTAGCTCTGATGGAGTGCCGGATTTGGAAATGACTGCAGCACCAATTGATGTTGGTCTCGGTCAATCCGATGAAAGCATGAAAACAAGTGAAGGACACTGCTCGGAATCAAGGCCCTGTGAGAGGAAACTTGAAGGAAGTTCTAGCTTGCCTCTGAATGATAGAAAATCTAGTGAGTCGCTGAATAAAATGCTTACATCTTCAGCTCTAGGCAAATCCTTAGATGAAAACAGACACAATGAAAATAATGGTTCGCCAGACTCCGCTAAAGATTGCAGTATTCTTAGAGAGATTGGATTGGAGGACAAGAAAAAACAATCCGACCTATCCATACAATCCAAAAGGGATGCTACTACTTCAGTGAACATTTCTTCTACCATTGAACAAAGGTATGGAAATACAGGAGGCGAGGAAAGGGCTGAAATGAATAGTAACATTGCAAGGGAGTCCATGTACAGGTTTCCGGGTGAAGATGCATTTGAGGTCGCTATGCAGGTGGCAAAGGAAGTGGAAGAAAGATGATGAAAAGGATGACTACAGTGATATGAAGAGCTTCAGAGGAGCGAAAGAGGAGAATTTGAGAGATGCTGAAGTCAAAGAAACAGATCAGACAAATCCTTGTCATGTCAAAAGGAAATCCACTGTGGGCGTCGAGGGTTTGGATCCATAGCTTGTTGAACCTTGTCTTTCTGATGACTCTGATAAGGCCAACCATACCGATGAGCTCCAACATGGATGTTACCCATCTACTGAGTTCAAAGAATCTTCCTTGTCATACGCTTGAGGGATTTGAGGGATGATTCATAGCAAGATCTTAAGATCAGTTAGCAAGAATATAGGATCTAAAACAAATATGTTTTGTTTCTAATGCTATTTAGTCATTGTAGGCCTAGAGGGCTGAAGGGTGTTCTTCCTCTCATAAGGAAGCACTAGGGGTTGGCAATTTATGAGTTATGGAAGCCCAGTTTTAAATCACTGTCTATATAACATGAATACTCTACAGCTTCGATAACAGGTTCTACTTTGAATGAGCATGACTTTGATTTGTCTTTGTATGTTATAAATTGTCTTTCTTATGACTTATCATGTATATGGTCTCCTCAATTCCATTATAGTGATTCTTATATTGAAATGCAATTATCATTATATTTTCCATGACTTTGTGATCATAGATACTGAGGTATTGAACCTTGTATTTGGTTTTATGTTATACAGTTCCTGTATTTTGTATGATTTTCTTATAACTCTGATTTCACACCAGCCTATCTCTTCAATAATGTTTTGATTTTCTTATAGATCTTGTATTATACCAGCTTATTTCATTCATAATTATGTGATCTGTACAAAATAGCCTTGATTTCATACCAGCTTGGTTCTTTAATACTTGTTTGATTTTTCTTATAGCTTTCATATTATATCAGCCTAGTTCTTTCATAGTTGTGTGATTTTCCATTAGCCTTGATTTCATATCAACTTGATTTTCATTTTGATTTCATTAATTTGTACATTTTGGAAAAATATTTCCTTAATCTTGAACCCCCGTAGTCTAGGTTCAACTTTAGGGATAACATCTTATGGCGCCGTTGCCGGGGACGGAGGAGTGAAGATATCTTCCCCGGGAAAGAATGACAAAGATCAGATCTAGCTCTTGATGGTGGACAGGAGCAGGGCATTAGTTAGACTACAGATTTATTCACTGGCCGACTCCATGTTTGAAGAACACAGAGGTGATTTTACAAGATTTCAAACCTTAGATGATGATTTCATTTGACTAATGAGGACTTCTGATCCGACTTCTATTGTTTCAAGGTATGCATGTCTAGATTTTGCAGAACTTCCTGGTTTTCCGAATCTTCTTCCTTCAGATGAATATTTGTTGAGAAATGGTCCTAAATTCAATGGAGAAGATCTGAGTTTAGCTGTGAAACACATATCTAATTTCCGTGATTTTACAGAGTTACTCAAAGTTAAACATGAAGATGTCTTCATTAGATTATTCTATGACTCATTACAAGGGAAGTGTAAAAGTTGGGTTGAAGATTTGTCTGTTGGGTCAATTAGATCATTAATATATTTTTGGATTATATTTCTAAAGACATTAATGGAGAAGACAGAGTTTAGGGCATATTCTCTTTCCATTAAAAATTTCAAGGAATGGAGTGATATGAGCATTGATGAGGAAATAGATGAAAATTTTTCTTCCATTTTGTCTTCTTATCTAAAGTCAAGCTCATGTAATTCAGAATATAAAGTCATCTTTTTAAAAGAATTTGCTGCACATATTGAAAAAGAGATTGAAGCTTTAGAGGTCAAAATACAGGATTCGTCATTTCAAAGCCCTTTTCAGCTGTCTTTTCATATCAAGATTGAGAATAAAGACAAGTTTGATAATCCAAAACTGAGAAAATGGTATGACTCGGTAGCTGACTACATCAAGGAATTTATCGATTCAAGGTTTCAGTATACATTTTATGATAAATATGATAATCAAAATTACAGACAGATGATGATTGTTATTCCTGTCTTCATTTTGCTAATACATAGATCAAGATTTTCATTAAGTATTCAGATACTTGTATGGCTTCACTGGAAGCATGATTTTACCTGATCAAAAGAAAGCAGATGATTAGAATAGGAGCTGTAAATAAATAAGCTTGATGCTTCAAGCATTTCCTTAAGTTTGTACAGTGTGATCAGATTGTTGTGAAAAGATTATTTCAATTTACAGAATAGTTTAAAGATGCAGAGTAATGTGTTTTCAAGCTTTTTAAGTAGCAGAGATTTGTGATGAAGACTCCAACCCAATAAGACAGAAATGACTTTAGCAGGTTTCTGAAGGCACTGGTCAACATGTTCTCAAAGTTTCACAAGAAAACTTTGTCCCCAGATGGAGCCAGATGTTATCTCTAAGGTTGTTTGACCTTTTTACTTTAATATTTTTTATTGTGATGTGTTTTTATTTTTAAATTTTTGCTTTGTTTTACGCCTTATGTTTGATTGAACGCCATTATGGTTTTCTTTTAGTCTTCTGAATCATCAAAATCTTCACTCATTAGTCATGAACCTATGTATGTGCAAGAGATTTTATATTATATAGTGGATTGTTAAAACTGGCAGCAGAGTTTCAAACGAACCTATAATGAATATTGGTGGGAAAAGAGGTTCAAAAAGTCTGGTAAATCTTATGAGGATTGGGAAATGGACAGTTAGCTGTCAAATAACTGAAGATGGAAAGTATGTTCTTTTATATATTACAGAAGGCTATGACCCCGTGAACAGGCTCTTTTATTGTGATCTTGCTACTCTTCCTCAAGGTCTTGAAAGTTTCAAAGGAAGGGAAGAGATGCTTCCTTTCAAAAAACTTATTGATAACTTTGAATCAGAGTATACTCTTGTTGCAAATGACTGTGCTTTGTTCACTTTACAAACCAATAAAAATGCCCCTAGGTATAAATTGGTTCGCGTAGACTTTATGCAGCTGGACACTTGGAATGATGTTTTTGGAGAGTCTGAGAAGGACGTTCTTCAATCAGCTTTTTGTGTCAATGGAGATCAACTTCTATTAAGCTATTTAAGTGAGGTCAAGTATGTTCTGCAAATACAGGACTTGCAATCTAGAAATTTGCTTCATAATTTGCCAATATGTAGATAAGCCCAAACAAAGAACTGAAATGGAATGCCATTCATCAGAATCGCATCTTTCTTTCAATTCCACTGAATGTTACACTCTTGACTTTAAGAAGAGTTATCACCACTAGGAGGGCCAGCCAATGAATAATAGGACTCGAGAGTCTTTGAAGCAGACTAGTGATAAATTCGATGGATGTGGGACTGAGGATGTTAACGCTGGCATCCGTCTCCTAGCATCTATTGCAGCAGATGAAAACATGAGGCTTGAAGCAGATGCGGCTTTAATAACATTCGAGAAAAAGAAGAATTCGAAAGCGTTGAAATTAGACACCAAGATACGAAGACAGCTTGTTTGACAGATTCAGAAAATTCTCCAATGAGCGATATTACTGAAAACTCAGGGAGAATGGAAGTAGTTCTAGATCCAAATGTCAAGGATGTCCTGGAAAATTTTGAATATATCAGACCTAGCTCTGATGGAGTGCCGGATTTGGAAATGACTGCAGCACCAATTGATCCTGATCTCGGTCAATCCGATGAAAGCATGAAAACAAGTGAAGGACACTGCTCGGAATCAAGGCCCTATGAGAGGAAACTTGAAGGAAGTTCTAGATTGCCTCTGAATGATAGAAAATCTAGTGAGTCGCTGAATACAATGCTTACATCTTCAGCTCTAGGCAAATCCTTAGATGAAAACAGACACAATGAAAATGATGGTTCGCCAGACTCCGCTAAAGATTGCAGTATTCTTAGATAGATTGGATTGGAGGACAAGAAAAATCAATCCGACCTGTCCATACAATCCAAAAGGGATGCTACTACTTCAGCGAACATTTCTTCTGCCATTGACCAAAGGTATGGAAATACAGGAGGTGAGGAAAGGGCTGAAATGAATAGTGACATTACAAGGGAGTCCATGTATAGGTTTCCAGGTGAATATGCATTTGAGGTCGCTATGCAAGTGGCAAAGGAAGTGGAAGAAAGATGATGAAAAGGATGACTACAGTGATATGAAGAGCTTTAGAGGAGCGAAAGAGGAGAATTTGAGAGATGCTGAAGTCAAAGAAACAGATCAGACAAAGCCTTGTCTTGTCAAAAGGCAATCCACTGTGGGCGTCGAGGGTTTGGATCCACAGCTTGTTGAACCTTGTCTTCCTGATGACTCTGATAAGGCCAACCATACCGATGAGCTCCAACATGGATGTTCCCCATCTGCTGAGTTCAAAGAATCTGCCTTGTCATACACTTGAGGGATTTGAGGGATGATTCATAGCAAGATCTTAGGATTAGTTAGCAAGAATATAGGATCTAAAACAAATCTGTTTTGTTTCTAATGCTATTTAGTCAGTTTAGGCCTAGGGGGCTGAAGGGTGTTCTTCCTCTCATAAGGAAGCACTGGGGGTTGGCAATTTATGAGTTATGGAAGCCCAGTTTTAAATCACTGTCTGTATAACATGAATACTCTACAGCTTCGATAATAGGTTCTACTTTGAATGAGCATGACTTTGATTTGTATTTGTATGTTATAAATTGTCTTTTTTATGACTTATCATGTATATGGTCTCCTCAATTCCATTATAGTGATTCTTATATTGAAATGCAATTATCATTATATTTTATAAACACAGAGACAGTTTCAGTTCATGACTTTGTGATCGTAGTTACTGAGGTATTGAAACTTGTATTTGGTTTTATGTTATACAGTTCCTGTATTTTGTATGATTTTCTTATAACTATGATTTCACTCCATCCTATCTCTTCAATAATTTTTTGATTTTCTTATTGATCTTGTATTATACCAGCTTATTTCATTCATAATTATGTGATCTGTACAAAATAGCCTTGATTTCATACCAGCCTGGTTCTTTAATACTTGTTTGATTTTTCTTATAGATTTCATATTATATTAGCCTAGTTCTTTCATAGTTGTGTGATTTTCCATTAGCCTTGATTTCATATCATCTTGATTTTCATTTTGATTTCATTAATTTGTACATTTTTTAAAAATATTTCCTTAAGCTTGAACCCCCATAGTCTAGGTTCAACTTTAGGGATAACAGTGACCTTCTTCCAAATTTGTCCTCCACGTTTGTAAATTTGACTCTTCACACCCTAAGGTCGACTAAACACAGACAAACCACAGATCAATCACTACAAAATTTCCTAAATTCTCAACAATCACAAGGGGTATAAGATATGATTTCCCTAAGAAAGCTGAGAGACAGTTTCTTGGCGTCCTTGAAGAGGTTCTTAGGCACAAGAAGAGGAATCACCCACCGCCCTCCTACACTTGCAACAAGGGTTACCTTCCAAGCCCGTCCAAGGCTAACCAGAAATAGCCTTCTGGTTTACCTGTGTATAAACCCTAGTTGTCAAAGAGACTAAAGGCTATCTTAACTATATCAATAGTCTGGGGGGACAGTCACAATCCTGGTTCATACGCATGGGTAGGGTAGCAAATCCCAAAACTCTGTCTAGAACAGAGTCCCCAGATGCGCAAAAACCCCGATCTACGTTTTAACAAGGAATCAAAGGGTTATCTCCTCAGTCCAATCCTCCATGTGGCCTTGTACTTAACTCCCGTTTGAGAGGATATTCCCAGATACCACCAAAATAAATAATGATTTACCTATCGATTGGCCAACTATGTCTAAATTTAAGCACTTGTGGAGAGTTTACACTTCATATCCCACAAGTCTAGCCTAAGCTAGTAGGTGTATGACCCTCTAAAAAAAAACTTATTAATAAGTTTTAAATTATAACTGTAATGTCCCAAGTTTGGTGTATAGACCTGAACACTCTAATTCTATAATTTTTTCTTAAATATTTCTGAATTTTAAGGGGTCCATACAGAGCCTTCTCAGATTGGCAAAATAATGGTTTATTCGGGGAATTTTGCAGAGGACAAGAGTGATAAATGAGAAGCAATAAAATGGATGTCAAACATTGAATTTCCTCTCCCCTAAAACATTTAGATCTGGTGCCATCTAGGTTTCAGAATCCGCACCGCGGAAACCTACTACCACTCTTCTGGGCAGCCAAATCGTGCAACTAAGGAGAGTAGTTCCGCCTGCTTCAACCAGAGGCTTCGAAAAACTTACAGAGGTTTGTTACAGCATTAATTTATTATATAAAAGGTATTTATATATTTTATTGAATTTTTGGAAGGTTATAGGTGTTTTGGGTGAATTTGGGGATTTCTGGCTATTTTGGTCAAGGGAGAGCGTGCGCAGAGGAGGATGCAAAAGGGTGGTACAGACCAAACCAAAAATGGTTCTAGATATTTATATGGGAATTTGGGTCTGTTACTGATCTACAGGAACTGACAGAGCTCAATTTGGGTTAACAAAACCTATTTTGCATCAATTTTAGTAAAACTAGTTATTAAAAACTAGTAATCTAGCTCGGGTCTTAAAAAGACTATTAAATCATCTTAAATTCAATTCTGTGAAACCTGAGATTTATAAAAGCGATAAATATGAACTCTTTGAACATGAATATTTATTTTAATCCCTTCCCCATCATGAAATATTCATTACAACACACATATTCACTCAATTCCCCCATACACTGATAAAATAGAGTCTTTTAATGGAACTCAGATAATATCCTTCAGGGTCTGAGATATATCAACCTGATAAATTTAATTTTCAGAATATACTGACACTATATAACATAAATAACATTATTGACTGACCATTACAATAAGCTTCCAAAATTAAGGGGCAGGAGGCCCAAATCTTGACCGGCAAGGGGCTGTGAGCATAGGTGAAGCATGGGCTTCACTGGAGCCCAACCTGAAATTGATGGAGGCTGTAATAAATTCTGGAATAAGCTTCAATGGATTACATTAGTGCTCCATAAACCTGCAATATATAGAAAGGGAGATGGAAGGGAGGGGAGGAGGGGTTTGGGGATCATCACCCAATGTTCTGAGGCACAACACTCAGAGAGTATGCTCACATAGCATAACCAGAATATCAAATCATCCAAACTGACTCAATGGGGTCGAATTCACCTTTAATAAAGTGTTGAGTGACCTTCTTAGCAAGTGAGGATCCAAGGTGACCTGTGAGAGCAAGTCAACCCTTAACAAACGCTAACCCTAGCCACATAGGTGCCTCCTTTGGAGAATTTAGCAAGTAGGACCATGTGAAATTATTTCCAAGTTCAAATCCTCCTTCATAATTAGAAACTGCGCCCTCTCTAAGTCAAAAGTTGCTTCTTTTGAGTTATGACATCTTTTTTTGCTTTTCTAGACTCATAAGGAAACTATTCTTTCCTTTGAAAAATTTCCTGCTTTTCTCTGACTGCTTTTCTGAGCTCCATAAGAGGCAACTACGCCCTCCTTTGAAAAACTTGCTTGCTTTATCTTTGATTGCTTTTTTCCTGCTTTTTGGTACTTTCCTCTTTGTTTCCTATGACAGCTTTTGTCATAGTGTTTCCTCTTTCCTTCCTTGTCTAGTAGACTTTCCCAATGCATCCCACCTGACTAGGCAGCTTATTTACACCTCATTAATTAGTAATAATAATTAAAATGGAAAATAAAACTTAGATACATGCCTTAATTAATTATTACAAAATTTCCCTAGGGAGCATGATTAATGTCAAATTGAGCCCCTCCTAGGAGTCCAATATGGTCAACACTTTAATGGCCACTTTGAGGGGACATGACAGTCCTCCCCTCCTAAATCTACTTGTCCTCAAGCAGAAGCACCACAGATTGCTGCAAATTTGTCCACCATGTTTCTACTGCACCACTCTGATCATAGTCATTTCTTTGATGCCATTTCCTTTAGCAAAATTGCCAACCCAGTTAAAGTAACTGAGTAGAATTCCTGGATCCCACTGCCTCCTCTACAAGGACCCAAATTTTTCTGCCACCTTTTGAACTCTGTCATTCCTAAGAATGCCTGGATCCCATGGTTTTATCTTCTTCCTTCCACCCATCAATAAAAACAACAAAATTTTATCATTGTAGAGGAGCAAAATGAGGTTATGAAAATCATACCCCCATACTAGGAGCTCATCTCTCCCGATGCCAAGCTGAACATTTTTTAAACTCTCCCACCAAAGATGGAATTCCTCATCTGCTATCTTTGTTTTGGTGCAAGACCTCAACATTATGCTACTTGTTCCACCAAACTGACTCAAGTGGAATTTCCATTCATAGCCATGCATGATGAAGACATCAAATAGATGCCTCTGATGTTTCATGGACACATAGAAAGGTAATGGTGAAATTTTTATACCACATGGCTGAACCATTAAGTCATCAATGGAATATGTGGGAGCCTCCTGCTCCTCATGTGGCATCAATAGGAAAAATCCTTTCACCCAATTTTCATCCCCACATGATGTGGCTGAAATAGAAGTGTGGGGTGAAGAATTGTGAGCCAAATCCCTACAATGCTCATCAATCAAGATAATGGATCCACAAATTCCTCCATTAGTTTTCTGAGTGACAGTGTGATCATGTGCCTCCACCAAAATTGTACAACATTTTCCTAGAGGCAACTCATAATCTCTTAGGAACCATGCAAGTGCTTGATCTTCATATTGCTTGACCTCAAACTTCTCAAGCACATGAAAATAGGAATGCACCTCATGTGCATGTATAATAGAGGTATATAATAGCTGCAAAATAATTCTTTGTTGCTGTTCACATGTCAAGACAATGTCAGTCACAACAAAAGAATTATTGCAGAAAAAAAAAAAAAAATTCCCTCCCAAGGTCTTCATTCCAAATATGTCTCTATGGAACTCAACAGGTGCTCCCCTCTTCATCCAATGGCTCAACTCTCTGCCATTGATCCAAGGGTCCAAAAATCCATCAATTGATCCACACATTGAATGTATGTGTAGATTTGATGCCTTCTTTTCAAAAGTGGCTGCACACACATGCCCTTTCTGCTGCTTGTAAATCATAGAAAAATCAACAATATTAAAAACAAATTTCTTGCAACAAGACATAAAAATTTTACCTTCCATATTTTTCTCTTCTATGATTCCTCTATCCAACCATCCAGTGGATGAATCA